>MU225509.1:2084491-2103561 GCA_018584345.1 Thuja plicata | reverse complement strand
CACATGGACAAGAGGACATGTGTTCATGTAGGGATTCTATAGGAATCTCCTATTTACATAATAAATAAACTAAACTACCTTGGTTTATAATATATTTCACCAAGGAAAGATTACATATTCTAACAATTAAGAAGGATAATGGAATAATACTAGAAAGTCCAGAGAGCATTGCAGAGGAGACAGTTAGATACTTTGAGGGAATGCTTAACGATTCGGAAGGATCAAATAGAACAACCCAAAACGAGATTCTAAAAAATATACCTAGTATTATTACTAAAGAGCATAACAATATACTGAATGCTAAATTCACCAAAGATGAAGTTGAAAGAGCTTTGAAGCAACTTCATCCTGACAAGTCCCCTAGACCTGGTGGGTTTCCAAATTTCTTTTACCATCAATGTTGGCACATTATAGGGGATGAGATAGTAGCAGCATTAGAAGGCATGAGAAATTCAGGCTTGATTCTCCAAGAAATCAATAATACCTTTATAGCATTGATACCGAAAAAAGTAAACCTAGACAGTTTGGATGATTACAAGCCTATATCATTATGTAATACAATATATAAACTGTTAACTAAAACCTTATCAAATAGACTTAAATTGTTCCTACCTATGCTTATTTTGAAGGAACAATCTGGTTTTATTCCAAGCAGATCCATCCTAGATGGGGTAATCATAGCTCAAGAAGCCATACATACTATCCAACATAGCCATAATCCAAGCATGCTTATAAAAATCAATATTAGGAAAGCCTATGATAAGGTAGATTGGAGATTTTTATGCAAATGTCTGGAATCATTTGGTTTCTCTAAAGAGTGGATTAACTTAATATTTGAGTGTATATCAGGGCCAAAAATATCTATCATGGTGAATGGTAACCCTATTGGTTTTTTTAATATTACATAGGGTATTAGACAAGGTGATCCCCTTTCCCTTTTTCTCTTTGTCATTATGACAGATGCCCTAGGGAGAACACTAACTAAAGCAAGGAATGAGAACTTGATATGTGGTGTTAAGATCACTGAGGAAATGGAGGCTTGCACCCATCAACAATTTGTTGATGACAAACTCCTCTTTGGACAAGCAAATGTTATGGAAGCTAGAGCAATTAGGAATATACTAAATATGTACTCAACTGCCTTGAACCAGCAAATAAATAAAGAGAAATTTGAGATATATTTTCTTAACACCCCTAGAGATGACCAACTAAGTATAGGGGATTTTCCTTGCAAATAATTGGGGTTACCCTTGGATAAGGGTAACAGATCAACTAACTTATGGAGTAAGGTTTTAGAAAATATTGATAAGAAATTTGAATCATGGAAAGGAAAATGGTTAACAAGTGATGGGAAAACCACAATGATCAAATCATTTCTCTCAGCTATACCTATTTACCAGATGATGTGTCTTAGCCTGCCGAGAGGAATAGAAAAAGATATAAATAAAAATTAAAAAACTTCTTCTAGCAAGGATCAAATGACAAAAATAGATTAGCTCTAATTGCATGGGATAAAATATGCAAACCTTTAGATGAAGGAGGGCTAAATGTAAAGAACATCAAACAACAAAACCTGGCGCTAGGTGCCAAACTAGTCTGGAAAATGTATAGAGATCCAGGGGCAAAGTGGGTTAAAATTCTTAGATTCAAATACTTAGATGGTAGAGACCCTTTCAGTATTGTCAAACACTCCTCCCAAAGGATCAAGGATTTGGAATATCATACCGGAATGTCAAAATTTTATTATAGAAAATATCACATGGGATAGTGGAAATGGAAGCAAGGCATTATTCTGGGAGGACTCATGGAATGCATGTCCTTCTCTTAGTACTACTCTGAATAATGACCCAGAAATAGAAGTGGTTAAACAAGAAAGAGGTATATATGTGATGGATTATGTAGAGATAGAAGAAAACAACCTAGCCTTAGGATGGAAGTGGAAACCCCTCAACAACCTTGGAATATCGGAAACTTTTAAAAATAAAATGGAACAAGCTATTTCAAATCAGAAAATTAATCCATCAAAGGATCCTGATAGAATTATTTGGGCTAAATCAAAAAATGGGGAGTACAACACAAAGTGTGGTTATAAATATATGAACACAAGGGAACAAATCCAGACAAAACTACCTATTGACCTATGTTGGAGAAAACAATGTCTACCCAAGGTCGGAATGTTCACTTGGGCTGCAACTCAACATAGGATTCTGACTGCTGAATGGTTTCAAAAAATAGGATATAATGGGCCATCGAGGTGTGTTTTTTGTGAGAAGGAGTGTGAGTCTATTGCCCATATGTTTATCAATTGTTACTACTCCTACAAGTGTTGGATGTGGCTGGCCAATAAGCTAGGATGGAAAACTGCTTTACCAAATAAACTGGTGGATATTCTCACATCATGGCCGAGAAGAAAGGAATCTGGTTTGTATGGGAATATAAGGACAATTGCACCATCCATAACCATATGGGAGTTATGGAAGGAGAGGAATATAAGGATATTTAAGGATAAAAAATAGATCTAGACCAATTTCTTAATAAAATTGAAGCAAGTATAGTTAAGGTTGTGAACAACCGTAATATGAATGGTAGAAGGGATATGGTTTTTTCAAACTATGATGAGAAAATATGTAAACTATGGTATGGAATAAAGATTCTATCCTTTATAGGGAAAATTAATGTAGATAAGGGGGCCTTAAGATGTAATTGCATATGGAAGCCACCAATGGAGGGATGGTTAAAATTAAACTTTGATGGGGCCTCTAAAGGAAATCCAGGTAAAGCAGGAGTAGGATGTTGCATTCATGATGAATCAGGGAAATTGATTGCCTCCAAAGAAGAATTCTTAAGAGTGGCAACCAAAAATGAAGCTGAAGGAACTGCCTTAATAGAGGGATTATTGATGTGCAAATGCTTGAACCTAGAGAGAATAGAGATAGAAGGGGACTGCTCATTGATTATTAATGCCATTCGAATAGGTGGTACACAAAATTGGAAACTTAGTGGGTTGATTAAGAGGGCCTTAAACATATTAACCTTTTTTAAACAATATACTATTAACCATACTTATAGAGAAGGTAATCAAACAGACGATCTTTTAGCTAATAAAGGGGCAGAGGGAAGGAATGAACAAACAATGGTAGGGGCTAACCTTTATATTTAGGGTAAAATTAAAGAGGGATTAAGAACTATAGAATATAGGCCTATAATAAAAGAAAATACTTAAGGACAAGTAAACGTGATCATTAAAACAAACACGATACATAAAGGCATCATAGAAATAAAGTAATTTTGTCCTGTAGTTAGTATTAGGAATAATTAAATAAAATAGCAAAAGATAAGAAATTAGGGGATGAGAAATGACAGGAAGATAAAAGACCAGTCTTTTCATCTAGGATTTAGCAATAACAAATGGTTATATATTGAAGAGAGATATCATGTTGAGATAAGGCTAGCAAGTTAGAAGGCCAATGGCTACTGCTATTAAACTGAGATGCACTAAATTGTAGCCGGCCTTCGATGGAAAACTATCTTTTAAAAGAATTAAAAAGGTGATTCTTGTTACCCATGATATAACTGTTAGGGTGGTATATATTATTCTAGGAGGTGAATACATCAAAAATGATAATTTCTATAGGGTGAACTCAGACATTCCTGCAATGTTCATTGCCTCAGCTTTACATGCAGATCCGGACATCAGGGATATTGGGAGACTATGTAGAAAGATATTTAAGAGAAAATATTTGGTAGATCTTGGAAAGGTAATTACGAGCATTAGAGATGATCTGACAATAGCAAGGCCAAGATATTATCAAGATCACATGGGAGAAAATAGTTGCACTCAAACCTACCCAATAATGATGATTGTAGACAAAAATAGATACATTGCAGAGCTGCCAACCATAACAAGGAATCTAGAATTTTTGTTTACCTTCATGCATATTAGAACTACCAGAGAACTTGGGTGGTTCGATAAATTTTTAATGGAGGATGATGTGGGTTTGACTATTTACTGTGATGAAATGTATGAAGAAGAGTAAATAATAATTTCTATAATACTTAATTTGTTATAATGTAACTCTAGGATTCAATGAGAATTTCATTTATATTGGGAAAATAAAAAATTAGGATAAGTTAAAGCATGTATTGAATATATGTATGTATGAATATGAGATATAACTGCATATTTATATATTGATATGTTTAATACAGGCGGGAAGATATAAATTAATGGACTCATTTTCTAACTATAAATGCTAGCGGTGGCTTCACAATTAAGAGAGCATATATTATGAGGTCTAATTTAAATGCAATCAAAGATGAAATGGTTTAGATATAAAATGGGGAGAATTTCTTGTAGAAGAGATAATAACAATTTTGCATGACTAAATCTATCATGCTGTCACTTAAGATATAAATTACTTTTACATAGTTACGATTTTACAAATATATTGGATGTATGCATGTGTCAATATGAGATATACTCACATATTTATATATGTATATGTTTAATATAGGGGAGAAGCCATCAATAGATTTATTCCCACATTATAGATAAAATGTTAGTATCACAACGTTATGTAAGTTTATGCAATTTTATTCAGAATTAATGATAAGGAGTATGGAAAAATGATTTAGGCTATCATTGTTCCATCCTCGAGAAGAATTTAAGGCATAAGAACCACACAATGAGAATTAATCATAAAAAAGAAAGGACGATAGAATCATTAATCAAGGAAATTGAAAAACTTCACATTGCCGATCAAAATAAGCAATTATGATGACAGCTAAGTAACAACTATTAAGCAATAAATGAAATTAATGGAGCTTAAAAGTAGAAAAGGAATTAAATATAGTAAAGAAGGAGAGAAATTACATAAAGACTATATAGAGAATAGAGAAACCGACATTAACACCGACATAAACAACAATGATATAGAGGTGAGAAATTTAGTACTCTGGTTTCTAGGTATAGACTAAAGGCATTTCATAGAGATGTTTACCAATGTGTGTACTTTTCATATTAAAATATCTCATGACATGGCTTTTCTGGGTAAAATCACGCTAGAATGATGGAACAAAATCCTTAACCCCATGGACGACTTGGCTAGAAGAGCCATGGAATGGGTCATTGGGGATGCAAATTATGATTACAGCCTTACAATCCGCACTAATGGCGACATTGTTGGAGTTTTCATTTCGTGCATGTTGAGAGTAGGGTATACAAAGACAGAAACTATAGAGCTGAGTAAGAAAGTGTTCATCAGTAAAATTCTGGGGGGTCTAGAGGAAGTAGTTAGTAGTATAAATTTTAGTCAAATGGTTCCATACCCAGAAGATTACATGAATGCAGCTATAGGGCTGTTGGAACATGATGGCAGAGTTAAACAATGGCCATGCCTAATGGTTAAAGATATTGAAATCTTTGACAATAATTGGGAACAGGTGAAAAGAAATATCAACTTTCTAATAACATGGAAACATGTGAGCGAGGTATCGGATCCCAAATGGCTCATATAGTATTTTGAGGCAGAGGGATTTAGTATTCCTCCTATGGTTGAGCATCTCAATATGAAGTAGATACAGAGCAACCCACTGATCTTCATTAAAAAAGGATGGTTGAGTAGAACCCCGATAGCAAAAGAGGGACATAAGCATGAGGAAGGCACGAACAAGGAAATAATGATCATCAAACGAAAGGAGTGAGACATCAAGAACAATATATGAAGGTTTTTGGCTTTTAAAAAAGGGATATAAACTGATATACACCTAGATATGCTCCTTTTAAGTTTAATAGTGAAGGATTGATAGCATATAATGCAAACATGGACTGTGAATAGAAGTACAGGAGATAAAGATACTATGAAAATTAAAATGTAATGACAATATGAACATTATATGCTATGAATTTATTTACCAGATTTCAATAGCAGGTAGAACATGTATTAAGTTATATATATATAAGTATCCATGCAGATATATAATATCAGCATCAAACTGAAGGTATGAAGCCTCAAATTTAGTAAATAAGGTTTTAGGTAATACATAGGAAATATGCGAAGAGTAATATTATGAAGAAAGTTCTAATATCATAGATTATGATAGAATAGAGTGAAGAACCATACACTTTATAGATGAATAGTAAGATGTATAGATATGGAAGTAAATGAGAATTATTTTGTCATAATATTTGTAGAATCTGTACACAAGACCTATATATATATATGTATATTAATGCAAATTTATGTATATATATTGGATCAGATATATAAATATATATACATGGCTATATCCTTATATAAAATCTAATATATATATAATTTTATATATATATGAGTTACATATGTGTGTGTGTGTGTGTGTGTGTGTGTGGATTTTATTCATGTCAGTATACTCATACAGTTTTGGTTTCTTGGATATGTATTCAAAAAACATGCTGCTATTTAGAGAATATACTGTTTCCCACAAAGATGCATTTTAACTCATTCACAAAGGAATATAAAAATGTAGGTACTATGATGATAAATTGCATTAGCTGGGGTAAAAAAAAGGGGAAGAAAATAGAAAATAACATAACAGGAGATGATAGATAGATGCATAGATAAAATATGACACTTACCAAAAATTCTATGCAAATCTGAAAACTAAAGGACTAAAAAATAGATTATGCAATGGCAATGTAAATATGATTGAGGCTACTATAGAAAAATAAAGTAGGTAATGAAGATGGCAAGTATTCTGACAATATATTCCTATTTAAGAATTTGTAGAGAATATGGAAGGACAAATGGAAGATAGAATATTTCATGCTAAATTTAAAGAATTGGTTAACGCTAGTCTCTGCCTTTTTAAATAGAAACGATATACCAGAGAGCAGAAAGGGTAGACCATAGGACATTTCAGATATAGGTATCTTGACAATATTTAATCTTGAAATAAAAACACACCATTGTGGTTTGATCTTAGGTTAGGGATTACTAGGATATCTCTGGCTCCTTTTTTTAGAATTTGTCTTGGAAATATTAAAAATCAGCAATGATGTAAAGATGGAAGTTTAGCTCTAACAGGTTCAGGTAGACACATGCAGAAACATGTATATGAGATTTCAGAAGGAATAGACAAATGCATTCATATTCATAGGAGATTAGATAAAAGAGAATAGACCTATTTAGTTATTTTTTCATGTTATTGTTTCAAGTATGATATGACCCAGTAGTATGGTAGCCATATGATAATACTAAGATCCTTGGCAGCGTACAATCTGGTTTTTGAATGAGGAACTATATTAAAAATATCTTCCTTTTCTGAATGATTTAATTTGCACGAGTAAAGCATAGTATAGTTGATGAATAAGATGCACATACTAGATATATATGGAGCACGTTTTTTCAAAATCTTGCTCTTCCAAAATGAGAATGGAATAACTCTATAATATGTAATAAGTAATAATAGATCATAGATCTTTAGATTGGTACGACTAATTTTCATATTATAGAGTTATAATTTTCAAATTATAGAGTTATAAGTTTTTCATAATAAATATAATAGAAGAACATAAACAGGTATATATATATATATATATATATATATATATATATATATATATATATATATACAAACAATTAAACATCGAGATGGGTATAAGTAGGAATTCATAGACTTTAAGAGGATTTATTAACACTGAACAGAGATGCAGATGCAGGTATATGAAATGATATTGTGAATATGGACTGACCTTATATAGGTGTATGAAATAATATTGTAAATATGTGTATAAGATAGGCCATGCAGGGACATGTATGGATAAAGAATCAAAGTACAAGGTTAGCCAAAATGTATATTGGAAAATACTTGATTCAGAGGACAAGGGTACAATCATTGAAAATGGAGGTACCACATATTACAAGGATCGATTAGGACAATACCTGCAATATATCAAATGGAAATTGTAGAATGTACTTTAAATAGAATGTATATGTATATTAGTTCAGAAATAAAATGGATAGACCCATTTTGATGTAAATGAGGGGATGCCCTCATAAATTTACGTAAATACTAATTTGGACCTCAGTTTCGGGCTAGAGTGGAGGTTTTCTTCTCCATTCTTTCCTACCAGTGCCCACAGTGAATGGAGATTCGTAATTTTAATTTATATCAATAAAATTTTGGCTACGGCCTTTTACCGATCAAAAAAAGAAATTATCCACATTCCTTCTACAAATAACCAAATACAATAGGCTTTTATACGACTCATTTTGAAATAAACTGCGAACCATTAACCAAAATTACTGAGTAATCCTCATTCCTCAATGCATGACAAAATTATCTTCAAGCTCAATATAAATATTAAGTACATATTTAAATAAACAAAAATTAACCTAAAGAGAAATATTCTCATGAACATCATGTTGAATTATTTTGTTTTCAGTTGCAACCTCAAACCAAGCTTTACCATGTGAATTATCTAGATTGTTGAAAAATTTGGAGTTATTTACAAATGATAATATATTTCTTAACTAAATCATATACTTGATCCACACTTTCATCCTTATCATGAGCATAATTTCATGATATTGAGGTATCCCAAATGATGGATTAGCTTCATCATCTAGTTCCTTTGTTTTGGTATCATTTATACAACTTATTCTAGATATATTATTATAACCATGTGTATTTTTCAATAAAATTCTATTCTTTCCCATGTACTTGATCTCATTATAGCATAAGAAACTTTAATAGAGATGTGTGAAGCTTATTCATCCTCCAAAATTTTATAATATTAATCATACTTGGTGTATTGAAGATAAATATGCTTCAACCATTTTATAATCCACCACAACATTAATAACCTCATGATTAAATTTAACTATACCAATATCATTTTAATGCAAGATAATCATATTAATGACATGAAGGACAACAATTAAGAAATAAGTCACTTCTTTATTCTTAAAATGACCAACACGTGCATACTCTGTAAAAATCAACTTCAAGTGTCGATCTATTTGAGTATTCATGAGAGCGTATGTATTCATCTTTGTCCTCTTGGCTATTATAAACTGTAATAGATAAAAATATAGATGTAAGGTTCACCAAGATGTGATGATGAGATATGGGTGATGATTTGGGAATAGTATTGAGGGAAGATAAGATTCTCCTCCTAGCTCCAAATTTCACAAAGGAAAAATCCACTTTGATCAACCATAAGAAAATGGGTAATGCACAAATACATCAATCGATCAGAAATGAGAAGAAAGAAGAAAGCCTTACATTCCCAAATTATGGATGAAGATTATATAATATATTTGAATTAATTAAAAACTTGATTGAAAAGAATTGAAAAAAAGTACTAACCTCAAAATATAGCAGATCTAGAAAAGCCTATTTTCTGATGTCTATGTTGAGTTTCAGGAAATTCTGCAACCAGATCTGGAATAGAAACACAGAGATGGACAAAACTCGTAAAATTTTCCTTTTCTAAGTTAGGTCAAACTTGACCCAAATGCGGGGGCGCAATTGTACCCCAAAATTTGGACCTTGACCTACACTAGTACAATGGAAAATCTGTTCGCAGATCCTAAAAGTTGGTCGAAAAGGGTAACCAAATATGATCTAAAATTTATTGTCTTGTACCTATACCTACAAGAAAAATGGATTTTTTGTTGGGGGGAGGGGTTTGCTTTGGTCAAACCCCAGTTTTGGAATTAACCTTATAATGTAATTTAAATTGCATAAATGAACAAAGTAAATAAAGAATTCACCTCGCTTGTATAGAAACCCTTGTGGAGGATTCAAATCCTTGATCCACAAGTATGTATGCATTAAATGAATGTAGAATGTAGAATGTAGGATGTAGTATGCCTCAAATCAATTTCTTGTAGATCTTCAACACCAATCTTGAATGGATCTTGGAATAGGAAGAGGCTTGCATGGATGTGGATGGAGAGATCTTCAACAAGAGGGCTCCATAGAGCTTGAATCCTTCAATGTCTACCAATGGATCTCCTTGATGAATTGAATGCTTGAAGGTGCTTGAATGCTTGATTGCTTGATATTAGATGATTGCTTCAATATATTATTATCTTGCTTCAATTCTTTCTTCTTAGTTTGTCTTTCACACTTAGATTTTACTTAGCTTTGTCTTTCAAGTCTTAGAGAAAATTAGAGGAGAAAGATTCCTTATATACAAGTCTAGGGCACAATCTTCTAGAGAGGCCTACATAGGAGAATTAAATTCAAATTAGACATATACCTCTATAAGTGGAGCTATATTAAATATAATTTAAATATTCATTACCTCTAATACCAAAACAGCCGACCCAGAAGTGGGAATTAAATATTTTCAAAGCCCGACATCTGGAAACCCTGGAAACATAAAATTTGGACCCTGGGTCAGGGTCAAGGTTGACTCTGACCTAGGTCATGGTCAAGGTTGACCTTGAACTAGGTCAAGGTTGAGGTCGACCTTGACCCAGAAGGTCAACCTTGACCCTGAGGTCAAGAAATTCAAATTTGCAGATTAGGATGCTAGAAATAGGCTGGAGAGAAGTGGAAAATAGGGCAGAACAGGGGGAAAAGCAAGATCCAAGTCAAAGACCCATTCAAGGAATTGTACATTACCCCAAAACACTTACTTGGAGGTATAAAATAGTCTAAAATGGAAGTGCTTCTATTTTCTGGCAATACATTTAGCCCCCACTTTAGCAAGAGTATGAACTCGATGCAAACTCTTGGTAAAGGAGATCATAAAGAAAAAATAATCTTATTGAAATCAAAAGGGATAAAGGAATACTCAAGCCCCCAGGGACTCAAGTCTTTGTCAACCCCAAGATTACAATAAGAGAGACATCACTAGTCAAAGAGAAAGAGATAGGGTGTGATTACCTTGCCTAATGAGAACCTATGTCCCATTGTGAATCACAAAAGGAAAAAGTGCAATTGGAAAGATGGATTTGAACTACCTAGTGAATGTGGCTACTCACTAGTCAACCCATCAAGGTTTTACCAGTCTTAGGAATATTCTACTCCAAAAGAGCAAAGTCAAAACATAGAGAGATCCAGTCTTAAGGACACCTTCCAACCTTAAGGCATCAAAACATTATAAATTGAAACTAGAGGGATCAAGAGATCCTATAAGGTAAAAATTCATGCTTTAAGGATTAGTCTCTAATCCATAAAGGGAGAAAAAAGTTTTAAGTTGTAAGTTTGAAAATATTTTGAAAGTGCATGTGTACAAAAAGTGAGCAAAGTGTATGCCCCCACGTTAAAGTCATTGCTAACACTTTAACAGGAGCAATGGCTTTAATAGAAACATAAACAACTCGACTAATTACATTTCCAGTATGAGATCCCCTCAAGCGAAGACAAATCAAGGGAAATACCACATAAAAATATAGAGAGCACAGGAGGGATCGACCTACTGCGGGGTCAGTATGATAATAAGATAATATGTATATATAATATTATTACAAATGAACTGACATCATTACCCAAAGAAAGTAGAACTCCAATCACAATGGAGGAAAGAAAACATAAGAGTTACGAAGAAGAGTCTTTTTGGACCACAACATGGAGACAAAAAAGAATCAATGCTACCATGTCACAAATCCAAGTGGACTACATAAGGAAAGCATTTACAAACAATAGCACAAGTACAACATAACATGAAAACAATATATAGAAGAGTAGAGATACATATAGAGGAATTTTTACAATAGTTTTGATTCCTTTATCATCTCGCACAAACAAAGTAACAAGGGTTGTATAAAAGAATCTAACAAAAATTTAGTAAACATATTACGGGAGAAGCACAATACAACATATAAACACATAAAAGGTTACCATGGAGGACAAGCCAATCAAGTGCATTGCCTACTCTCCCCATCTTAGTTTATATCATTTAGGGAAGGTGGGAAACTTGCAAGAGGGATTATATCCAACACAGTAGGAATAATAGCCAGTTCCCAACAAGGATCCTCTTGAGAATCGCGATGTTCAATACTAGGTGTAATTATCAGTTGTGTGGAAAGCATATGAGGTAAATCAGTATCAAGATCAATAGTCTATTATTTTTCATTAGCATCAATAGGATCATCAAGAGTATCTTCTTCATCAAGATTAATTGAAATAGAATCTAAGATGTGAATGGAATTATCATAATTATTCATCTTAACATCATTATTAACATTAACTTCCTCCAACACATCAAGCATAGGTTGGTCAAAAGAAGGTAAAGAATTTTGAAGAATAAAAGAATGGGCCCTAGCTTGAGCTTGATGTGTCTTACATAGTTCATTGGAAGATTTGTTATGTTTTGTCTTGTTTGAAATATGTTGAGAACTAGGAGGAACAACAAGCGGTTCCTTCATAGGTGCTATAGGAGGATTAGTAGGATTCTCAGTAGGCCAAAAAGAAACACTAGGAGTTTGATTAATAGAACTAGAAGCAATGGATAAAGGAGGTATGGAAGGCATAGGGAAAAGATCATGGTTAAGATCTATCTAAGGCATGCCTAACTCAAGAATCTTACAATGTTTATAGGCTTGATATGAATGAAAAAGGTTATTAGGTCGAGAAGAACATGAATTAGGTGATGAAGGACATTAGAAGTCAAGGGTAGAAAAATCCCTAGGCCTATAAGGTTGATATAAACTATGATTAATAGTTTTCACCTCTTCATCATGAATGAACTTAATACACTTGTGGATAGGAGAAGCAACAAAACACATGGACAGTCAACCAAGGAAAAACAAGCTTAACTTGAAATTGATCAGAAGTAGGCACAACAATGAAGGTAGTGTCCACAACTTTACCACAAAGTTCAAAATGTAAGAGAATAGAACCAAATGACGGATAAAGAAAACCATTACAATTTTGAATCCACACATCAGATAGATCATAATAATCACGTTGTAAGTTCTTCATAAAAAGGTTTTCTTCAGTGGTGAAATTGTCTAAGGAAGTAGGATCAACAAGACAAGCACACGTAGGTATCTTAGCAATCCTAGCATAAATGTAGAGGCGACCATTAGGAGCCTTAATAGTCTCAGAATCATCAAAGGTGATCTAGAGTTCCCTAGGTCTTTTATCCTTAGGTTGTTTTGAAGGTTTAGATTGAGGTTTCAGTTTAGGTTGAGGTGGAACTTTAAGTTGAGGTTGAGAAGGAGGAAATTGAATAGGAGGTTGAGGTTGAGGCTAGGGTGGAGAGATAGGTTGAGGAAAAACAATAGGCTCCACATAGTTAACAATATGATTGAGATCATCCATCTTTGAATCATAAACAATATCCATAGAAGATGGCTGAGCAATGGTATTACTATCATGTGTAGGAAAAGGATTCGTATAGATTTTAAGGTTTTTATTAGGAGGAGAGATAGATTTGTTCCCACCACCATCAAAATTATCAACAGATAAAGCATTAGAATCAATTAAGTCTTGAACCTTATGTTTTAGAGAATAACACTTCTCAGTATCATGGTCATTCTAATGATGGTATTGACAAAAGGCTTTGGGATCAAAGGATTTTGATGCCATCATAGTAGGAAGAAGAGGTCGAATAGGAGGCAAAGTAATCATATAAGTAGTCAACAATTTACTCATAATAGAATGTAAAGATTTAGAAAGAGGAGTAAACGTATGATTTAAAAAAAAAGAAGTGGATACAAAAGTGGCATTGTGGGATGCAACAACAACTTGATCAACAACTACATTTGCTTGTTTATTGATTTTGACATAGTTGTTAGGATTTTGAAACTTGTTGGGATTAGGAGCAGCATCACTCTTATCAACTGGATTAGGAGCCATTGGAGTGTTTCTCTCAAATTGACTCACTTGTAATTGATAATGATGAAGCGTTGCACAAAGGTTTTGAAAAGAGGTAAATTCAGTAAGCAAAATATTATCTCTAATATCCTTTTGCAAATTTGAAATAAACATATGATCAATATCAATATCAGAAATAGGATAAGAAATTTGAGCATACAAATGCTTAAATCTACCAATAAATTTAGTTAATTTCTCTTTAGTATTATGTTTACAATGCATCAAATCAGTTAAGGACACTTGCGGACCAATATTATTTTGGAACTGTTGAATAAAGGTATTGGCAATTTTTGGAAAATAACCGATACAATAAGGAGGCAAGGAACAATACCATTTCAAGGCCTTATCATGAAAGGTTCTAGAAAAAAACTTGGCTAAAATCCTATGGTCATGAGCATAGTCACTACAAAGGATTTGAAATGTTTTAACATGAGTGATAGGATCTCCCTTACCATTGTAATTCTCAAGATGAGGCAAATCATCTTGTTGAGGGACATGAGCATGAATAATGTATAGGGATAAAGGACTACCCATGTCACATGTAGGAATACTAAACTTGGATTGAGTTAAGGACGCAAGTTGTTATTGTAAAGAGGACACAGTTTGAGAAAAACTAATGATTGTGGAATCATTAGAAGAAATAGAAGGCATAGAAACATTAGGAATACTAGGAAAAGTGTAGGAAGTGGCAAGGAAAGGAAGACACAACTGGTGGAACACTTGGAACCACAGTTGGAAGAGAATTGGAATAGGTAAAAGGAACACTATGGTAAGAAGGTTGTGAGTTAGGTAAAGATACCTATGAAACACTCATAGGAAGAGATGGAAGTGGAAGATTTGAAGCTAGAGGATTGGAAAATGTAAGAGATGTAGTCACTAAAGGAGGAGTATAAGTAGGATTACTAGGTAAAGAAATAGAAGAAGGTTCCACACTAGTGACAGGAGGAGTAAATCTTAAATCTTGAGCTTCTTGAGCTAAAGGTTTAACATTTAAATGCACAAGATGAGTAATACCACACAAGAGATTAACACCTTGATCACTATCATGAAGGACCTTCTTAAGAGCCTCTATAGCTTGAATAGAATCTTGATTATGGTTTTCTTGAATAAGCCAATTTCCCATTTTATCAAGTTCAGTTGACAGTTTTTGGACTTGTTCAAGAGGAACTCTTAAAGCATCATCCTCATCATGAGATGAGTGAGAATAGTTATTCTCCGTAGAAGGATTGGAATCATGAGTGATCAAATTATCATCTAGAATCCTAAGAAAAGGAGAGGAAGACTCAGGATCAAAGGAACCCATAAGTATGTGACTGCTTCTAACCAGGATATTATAGGTAGGACTAGAGGTAATAAAGCTCATACACCAATGCAATGTAAATGAACTAAACTAAGAAAATTTAAATGCAAGAACATAAAAGAAGCCTAATCTAATATGCATGCAAGATCTAACATGAAATGCAAATCTAACACCAAAAAGAAAGAGTTTTCTATCATGGGTACCAAAATGCAATAGATAAAGATAGATTTTAGGTTCACCAAGATGTGATGATGAGATATGTGTGATAATTTGGGAATGATATTGAGGGAAGATAAGATTCTCCTCATAGATCCAAATTTCACAAAGGAAAAATCCACTTTGATCAACCATAAGAAAATGGTTAATGCACAAATGCATCAATCAATCAGAAATAAGAAGAAAGAAGAAAGCCTTACATTCCCAAATTATGGATGAGGAGTATATAATAGATTTGAATTAATTAAAACCTTGATTGAAATGAATTGAAGACAAGTACTAACCTCAAAATATAGCAGATCTAGAAAAGCTTGTTTTCTGATGTTTGTGTTGAGTTTCAGGAAATTCTACAACTAGATCTGGAATAGAAACACACAGATGGACAAAACCTAGAAATATTTTCCTTTTCTAAGTTAGGTCAACCTTGACCCAAATGCGGGGGTAAAATCTTACACCAAAATGTTGACCTCAACCTGCACTACTTCGATGGAAAATCTATTCACGTATCCCAAAAGTTGGTCGAAAAGGGTATCCAAATCTGATCTAAAATTTGTTGTCTTGTACCTATACCTATACCTACAAGAAAAATGGTTTTGTTTGTTGGGGAGAGGGGTTTGCCTTGGTCAAACCCCATTTTTAGAGTTAACCTTATAATATAATTGAAATTGCATTAATAAACAAAGTAAATAATGAATTCACTTCGCTTGTATAGAAACCCTTATGGAGGATTTGAATCCTTGGATCCACAAGTATGTATGCACAAAATGAATGTAGAATGTAGAATGTAGGATGTAGGATGTCTCAAATCAATTGATTTTAGATCTTCAAAGCCAATCTTGAATGGATCATGGAATAGGAAGAGGCTTGCATGGATGTGGATGGAGAGATCTTCAACAAGAGGGCTCAATAGAGCTTGAATCCTTCAATGGCTACCAATGGATCTCCTTGATGAATTGAATGCTTGAAGGTGCTTGAATTCTTGAATTCTTGAGAGTAGATGATTGCTTCAATAGATTATTATCTTTCATCAAGTCTTTCTTATTAGCTTGTCTTTCACACTTAGATTTCACTTAGCTTTGTCCTTTCAAGTATTAGAGAAATGAGAGGAGAAAGCTTCCTTATATACAAGTATAGGGCACAATCTTCTAGAGAGGCCTACATAAAGATAAAGATAGATGTAATAGATAAAGATAGATGTAAGGTTCACCAAGATGTGATGATGAGATATGCATGATTATTTGGGAATGGTATTGAGGGAAGATAAGATTCTCCTCCTAGCTCTAGATTTCACAAAGGAAAAATCCACTTTGATCAACCATAAGAAAATGGTTAATGTACAAATGCATCAATTGATCAAAAATAAGAAGAAAGAAGAAAGCCTTACATTCCCGAATTATGGATGAAGAGTATATAATAGATTTGAATTAATTAAAACCTTGATTGAAATGAATTGAAAACAAGTACTAACCTCAAAATATAGCAAATCTGGAAAAGCCTATTTTCTGATGTCTGTGTTGAGTTTCGGGAAATTCTGCAACTGCATCTGGAACAAAAACACAGAGATGAAAAAAACCTAAAAATATTTTCCTTTTATGAGTCAGGTCGACCTTGAACCAAATGCGGGGGCACAATTGTACCCCAAAATGTTGACCTCGACCTGCACTACTCCGACGGAAAATCTATTTGCAGATCCTAAAAGTTGGCTGAAAAGGGTATCCAAATCTGATCTAAAATTTTATGTCTTGTACCTATACCTACAAGAAAAATATTTTTGTTTGTTGGGGGGAGGGGTTTTCCTTGGTCAAACCCCAGTTTTGGAATTAACCTTATAATATAATTGAAATTGCATAAATAAACAAAGTAAATAAAGAATTCACCTTGCTTGTATAGAAACCCTTGTGGAGGATTCGAATCCTTGGATCCACAAGTATGCATGCACCAAATGATTGTAGAATGTAGAATGTAGGATGTCTCAAATCAATTACTTGTATATCTTCAACACCAATCTTGAATTGATCTTGGAATAGGAAGAGGCTTGCATGGATGTGGATGGAGAGATCTTCAACAAGAGGGCTCCATGGAGCTTGAATCCTTCAATGAACACCAATGGATCTCCTTGATGAACTAAATGCTTGAAGGTTCTTGAATGCTTGAATGCTTGAGATTAGATGATGTCTTCAATATATTATTATCTTTCTTAAATTCTTTCTTCTTAGCTTGTCTTTCACACTTAGATTTCACTTAGCTTTGTCCTTTCAAGTCTTAAAGAAAATGAGAGGAGAAAGCTTCCTTATATACAAGTCTAGGGCACAATCTTCTAGAGAGGCCTACATAGGAGAATTAAATTCCAATTAGACCTATACCTCTAGAAGTGGACCTATATTAAATATAATTTCAAGAGTCATTGCCTCGAAGACCAAAACAACCGACCCAGAAGAGGGAATTAAATCTTTCTGAAGCCCGACATCTGAAAACCCCAAAAAATTGAAATTCGGACCCTGGGTCAGGGTCAAGGTTGACTCTAACCTAGGTCAGGTTGAGGTTGACCTTGACCCATAAGTTCAACCTTGATACTGAGGTCAAGAACTTCAAATCTGCAAATCAGGATGCCAGAAACAGGCTGGAGAGAAGTGGAAAATGGGGCAGAACAGGGGGAAAATCCAGATCCAAGTCAGAGACCCATTAAATGTGTTTGACATGACCCCAAACAACTTATTTGGAGGGATAAACTAGTCCAAAATGGAAGTGCTTCCATTTTATGACGATTCATAAACATCAAGTTGCTTATTTTATTCAAGTTTTGAGAGTGATAAAAAACAAGCATTGCATTCATTAATGCATGACCTATCTAACCATATATAGTAATGTATACCACTATTATTATCAACATCACTTGTATATGCTACATTATTATTGTTATCAAAATTTTCACTTAGGCTCAACTTGGTATAGCCATCATGCTTTCAAGCAAAAAAAGGTGCATTTTGATTACTCCCACATTTGTAATTTTCTGAAATTGTTACATTTGATGAAGGAAAGAATACAATATAGAAAGAATATTCTGCAAATATTTTTTGAAAATGTAATTTTTATTCATCAAAGTATTTTTTTTCTCCACACAAGCCGTGAAAATAGCTAGGACCAAATCCATTGAATTTTTAATCTAAAAATCATATATGAATATGTGACATAAAAGAAATAAAATAAGTAAAATAGAGGTCATTCATTGCCTGAGTGACTGGCAGAAGTTTGTGTAGTGCCCCACTGACCCTATCAAAAAAAAAAAAGAGAGAGAATTGAAGAAGCGAGCGAAATAAAGTAATTCAAGTGAGGAGAATGGTTCGAGTGGTGGGAATTAAACCTCATGACAACGAGGTAAGTAATCTTTTAGCTTGACTTGCCTTATTATTTTGAAAGGGTTACTAAGAGTAGAAATCAAGCATTATCTTTTTTTAAGTATAATTTGTGAAAGAATGTGTTGGATTGTACCTTATGGTGCCATGAATGCACTTTGGATTACTTAGATAATTATATTATTAAATAGAACTATTACCCACCTATGCGTGAAAATCCTTTCGAAAGAAATATTAGAATTGTTATAACTTTATGAGAAGAGATTTGAAAAGAACAACTTAGACAAGACACAACGTCAAAAGCACACATGTCTCTTTTGTTATTATTTATTTAAAGTAATAAATTTAATATTGGTAATTGTATCAACACCCTTTTTTTAATG
>MU225509.1:2025595-2054108 GCA_018584345.1 Thuja plicata | reverse complement strand
TCATTGGTAGCACATGGATAGTCAAACCAGTAGTCTCCAAAGCATTCAATAAGTGACTGGATTGTATTTAATACACACTATTCCTTCCATTCACTTCTACCAAGAATAAAGCATTTAATCCATTCAAGTTTACATATAATCATTAGACAGTTACATTTTCTGACTGTGTACTAGAGGAACAGTCAGGAAATGTAACTGTCTAAATGATCCAAACATTTGAAAATAGTAAATTGATATCCTTGAGCACAAGCACCAATAATATCAAATAATGGAGATAAAGCACAGGCTAGGGCACGACACCAGTAGAATGAGATCATTTCAGAGAGCATTCATGATCAAATAAAATGCAATGCATTTAAAATTTGTAGTTGAATATGATGCCAGATGCTTGAAAGATGTAGAAATCACATACCTTCTCTCGTGCTCAGCTTTCGCTCCTCTATCCAATCAAAATAAAAATGATGAGGTCGTTTCACTTTTTTTTTTCATAGCCAAATCTTCCTTGTACCACACGAAGAACATGTCATTGGTTCAGTTTTGTAATTTGTTTTTTGTGTAATTAGTAATTGGAAAATTAAATGCAGATAACACCTTTATCAGTTTAATTAGCATGTTCTTATCATATCAGATAAAGTATGTTTAAGAATTTTTGGGACTGGTCCTTTTGCGTGTATTAAACATAACAGAATTTTTAGCATATTATTATCAATCTATTTCTTTGTTCTAAACATGCCATTGGTTCAGTTTTGTAGATTTGTTTAATCTATTAAATGCATTTTTCATGAGGAGGGGTCTTGTTCTAAGGAGATTGATGAAGATTGTGCACCTCAAAAACCAATTCATAAGGTACCAATCGTGTTTCCTATTCGCTTATATTCTTGGATTGGTAAATCTCCTTATAAGTTTCATGTCCTTTCTTTTGATTACTATGGATGAGATATATATCTTACATTTAACATTCAACTTCTTTACATTTTAGAACATGTAGTGTGTTTTTTGAGGATTTTACCAAATCAACTTTTAACGTAAACCGAAAACAACAAACTGATATCTTGCCCTTTCAACTTGACAAAATATTTGCATTTGACCAATAACTGCAAGCAATTGAATGATAAATCCACATACCTGTATCTTTGTAAAATACCTGGAACATAAAAAAGATGGCTAAGTGGTTGCCGCCATGATTTTTATCTACTGTATATGGGAAAAAAACCACCAAAAAAAATCGAATAGAAAACATGATTGGTCATTTCAGACAGCATTCATGATCAAATAAAATTCAATGCCTTCTCTCACCCTCGATCAACTTTCACCCACTCATTTTCTCCCACTCCTTTTCTCATCAAATGAAATAAAAATGATTTGGCTAGGCGGTGATTATTCTCAATGATCGATAGGTAGCTAGGATAGTAGCTAGGACTAAAGATAACACAGCTTGAGAGACCATCATAGGTTGTCTCTTTCTTTGGTCTATATTATTGATAGAATGTTTTACATTGCATTAGCTCATCAAATCCGGGGATTTGAAAGAATTTAATAGAATATTTTCATGACAACGTATATTATTTAAGTTGATGTTGCACAAATTTATCTACTTTGCGCACTTGTATACTATGAAGACGGCGATAAATAAGCATCTCCTACCATGGCCATGCTTCTTTATCGCCATCCTCGTAGTCTACAAGTGCATGAAGTAGATAAATTTGTGCAACGTCAACTTAAATAATATACGTTGTCATGAAAATATTCTATTATATTCTTTCAAATCCCCATATTTGATGAGCTAATGAAAGGTAAAACATTCTGTCAATAATATAGATCGAAGAAAGAGAGAACCTATGATGGTGTCTTGAGCTATTTTATCTTTAATGTGCATATCCGTTAGTTTTTCAACATTTCATACTTAATTTTTGACGGCAGTGCTATACCTTCGACAGTTAAAATGTCAAAGAATCATAATTTATGACAATACTTCTGACAGTAATGCTATACGTTTGATAGGGCCACCTGTCAAAGAAATGCTGCACGACTGTCACTATTCTGATAGTTACAGTGTCAAAAATAGAAATTTTCAATAGAAACTTCGACAGTAATGCTATATATCTAACAGGTATGTCTATCAGAATTAGGTGGAAACTGTCGTCAGAACAGATATTTTTTGACAGTTATTTCTGACAGCGATTGTATATTTTTGATAGGTCGTGGTGTTAGAATGCCAATGGATGAACTGTAGGAAATTCCATCACAAATTTGTTGTCATGTGCAATTTTCTGACGTGATGTGGTGTTGGTAAACTGACAGATGTGTCTTCTATCATAATTTCCTACGCAAAAATGGCGATGGACTCATGTGTTGAAATGCTGATGAATGAGCGTTGGAAATCTGACAGATGGCCATTAGAATTTGACCTCAAATGTACTAGTGACATTATAGGTAAAGCCTTAAAACAACTAAAGAAGAGACAAAAAAAAGAAAACAACCAGGGGGAGAAAGATGCCCCAACACAGTAACAACAAAAAATAGAACCAACACCAACAAAATGACTAGTAGATCAACTAGTCATATGTTCCACCCCCAGGGTCTTCATGGTAGTCTCCATTTGACCATCCATCTCTGACATCCTCTGTGGAGAAATACTCAAATTAGTGATTTCCTTTGGATAAGAGCTTTGTTTACTTTTAGCTCTGGTTCTAGAACCTGGTCCTTTACCTTTCCCCTTGGGAGTATCCACAACATCCCCCTCCACAATATTATTGCCCTTCTCCAACAAGTTAACTAGGATCTTCATATTACTAATGGAATTTTGCATACCTTCCATTTTATGCTTTAGAATGTTGCAAAGGGCCTTATCCATGATTTCCATCCTAGTAGAAGTACCATGATCATCCCGCAAAAACTTTGATGAGGAAGGGGTACTGACCAAATTGTTGACTTTCTCTGTGAGGATGTTGTGCTTAGCCTCCAACCCTCTATATTTGAGATTTAGGTGCTTAATTTCATGGAAGCACCATTTATCCAGTTGAAAAGTATAAAAATACTTAGCATTATCATATTGAAGCACACCAATGGTGGTTTCCTCATGATCAGTAAAATCTTCCAGATTCAAATTAACCGATGAATCCCTGATTTTAGGATCATAGGGTTTAGCTCCTCTTCCTTTTTTCCTTCGGGTTCTTGTGAATGGGATCCGGAATATTATCTCTCATATGCTCTTAAATGAGGAGAATGATTCCCTCATGAAGAAAAGGTTTCCCTACATTTTCTCTATTCTCAACCATACTATGATATAATAAGCTATACAAATAAAAAAGAAAATAAATCATATCTTTGTTACAAAAATGGTTCAAGAGCACAAAATGGTGAGATTGTGCTCGCATGAACCTTCTGTCTAGAGTAATATATTCCATTTTAACCAAAAGGATTTTCTTCCAAAATTCATCAAAGTGCTCAATAAAAAAAACTCATTTTTCTTCACCATGGCATTCTTTTCATCCACCAAAATAGAAAATTTCATAACAATCATCTTAGAAACCTTCCTATCCCTATAAAAATTATTACCAGAATTCTATAGACTCGTAACCTGGGATATGAGGTCTACCGTAAGATCAATCTTCTTTCCCCCAATATTCATAGAATCATTTCTCCAACCACCAATAAACTTCTGCATAATGCTCTTGTCATACCCATGCAACTTCTCAATGTAGGGCGTCACCCTCCCCTTTCTTATTTTTTTGTAAACCTGGACATCCTCCTAAATCTTGGAACAGTCATCCATCTTTTCCTTCTTCAAACCACCTCCCATCATAGTAGAAGCCAAAAAATTTCACTCTACACAAAAGAAGCTCCGCAACTGAAACAAATTGTAGCACCACAAGTGGTTCATAATGTAGCAACAAAAAATGAGAAAAAAGACCCACAAAATGTGTGATCTAAGGAGGAAATAATGAGTATTCATTAAAAGGACCCCTTCGTAAGTACCCCTGATGTGACCATCATTCCTTATTTTCCTTTCCATCATTTATTATACTTGACACTTCTCTACTATTAGTCTTGTCAAAATAAATAAGACTAATAATATCATCTTTTAAATATTTTTTATCATTGAAAGTAGTGGGAGCCTCCAAATTAACCCCTAAATTGGCAAAGTAGTCTGTCACTTTATTTGATTCTCTATACACATGAGATAAATGGACATTAATAAAAGAATCACATAAAGGTTTATTAAACTAGTGAAATTAGCTATGGACCAGGAGATTTTGTTCTTCCCTCTTAAGAAATTAATGATATTTAAAGAAACTCCCTCAATCCAAATATTCCTAGCATTTAAATATTTAGCCAGAGAAATAATATGAAAAGACCCTAGAGTTTCAGCCATGTGATTGTTTTTTAAACCCAGTGGGAAAAACAACTATTGCTAGGAAGTTACCCCTGTAGTCTCTTATCACACCACGAAAACCAACTCTTACTGGATTCCTCTTAGTAGCACCATAAAAATTAAATTTAATCCACCCTTTAGGGGGAGTCATCCAAGAAAAATTCTCCTGCTTACTATTATTCTCCTTAATACCATTAAGATTCCAGCAGTCAATTTCCATAGCAGTACCATGATTTCATTTGGAAGCATAATTCTCCTTGATGCTTTTGAAAATGACATTAATAACCACCATGGGGGACCCAAGATGATCCCTAAAAATCTTTTTGTTTCTTTCTTTCTAGACATTCTAAATGAGATGAGGAATAACCACGTTCCACACAATGCTAACCCTATGATTTGAGCTAGGGAAGGTCCATTGCTGGAAGAAATCCTACAGAGAGTTTGGAAGCACCCAGGAGACATCCCTTCTTTGAAATATAACTTCCCAACATTGATGAGTATAATATCATCTGAGTAATAAGTGGTGAGTTGATTCTTCATCATTACAACATAAGCATCATGTATTGGGAAAAATAGAAACCCCTCCTAACAAGATTATCTGTAGTTAGAACTTGTTTTTGGAGGAATAACCAAAAAAAGGTTTCCACTTTAGGGATAAGAAATTTATTTTATGCCTTAGCCCAAAAATGAGGATTAGAATAATGGACTTGGGCCTTACATGCAAAAGCCATAGAAAAAGTTCCAGAAGGGTTGAGACCCCAAATAAAAAGATCTTCTTTCTAAAAAAAAACTCTATGAGAGATCAACAGTTTATTTAAAAAATACACTCCTAAGATATTAACCCAACCACCATCTCTCCAATAGTCCCCAACAAAATCCCCAAAAAGATCCAAACATCTATCTTTGATGCCCAACAACTCAAGGATCAAGTTCAATAGTTTATCTATAATCCAAGGATCATCCCAAAATTTTATTTTTCTGGCATTGCCAAGCATCCATCATCCCCCAACAATATCAACATTTTTGGCTTTGAGGAAACTATTCTAGATTTCTGAGCCAGCAATATGGAAGTCCGTATGGATGATTTGATCAAGCAAGAGGTTAGAGATATAATTATTTTTCCAAATAGTATTCCACTCTTTCTCTTCTCCAAAGAGTCTCCATAAATGTTTAGCTAGGAGAGCTTTATTCATTTGCAAAGAATTTTTTTCTAAATCTCGTCCATCTTATCTGCAAACATAGCAGGAATATTAAATAAACTAGGGTGTAAATGACTAATCTCTGCAAAGAATACTTCAGGAAATTGATCTTACTATCTTGAGACAAGAAGATCCCATTCCATCCAACAAGCTTCTGGTTAAATTTGTCTATAATAGCCATCCAGACATAGTCTACATGTTTACCTCCCAAAGGGAGACCCAAGTAGGAAGCTGGCAAAGAGGAGATCTTGCACCCCAAAATGGTAGATATATTCCTTTATCTTTCCCTCGGTGTATTGATGAAAAAAGGGAACTCTTATTCCCACTAATACTTTTCCATGTGGCTCTATTGTAAGTGTTTATGGAAGCCTTCATGATTTTTTTCCTTCCTTAATAGTAGAGAGGCCCATAGTAATTGTGGCATTGACAAACTGCTCATGGGAACAAACCAAATTAGCAGAGGACAATCTAACCCCTTGGAGAAGTCCATCATTGATCAACTTCAAAATATATCATTCAAAAATCTCAGCCATAATGGTAAAGATGATAGGAGAGAAAGGATCACCTTGTCTTAAACCCCTGGAGTTTCTAAAGAAACAAGAGGAAGACCCATTGACCAGAACAAAAAAAGTAGTAGAAAAAAGTTGGTCAATCAATTGGATGACTTTAAACCCAAACCAAAACTTCTCTAGCACCTTAACCAAAAATTTCCAATCCACCCTATCATAAGGCTTCACTAGATCTAGCTTCAAAAGAAATCGCTTCTTATTTTCTAAAGATAGAGAGTGAATATTCTCATGGATAGAAATGAAAGAGTCCAAGATTTGTCTCCCAGGCACAAAACCATTTTGGTGGGGGGCGATAATGCCAGGAAGAATATTGAGAAATCTCAGGGTAAGAACCTTAGAAATGATCTTATACAAAGAGTTTCACAAGTTAATAGGTCTAAACTGATCAAAGGAGTAAGCTCATGAGCTCTTGGGGATGAGTGTCACAAAAGTGAGATTAATTTCTTTCAATAAACTTCTATTACCAAAAAAATCCTTCATCACATTATAACTATCTTCCCTCATGATATACCAATATTGCTGGAAAAAGAACATATGAAAACCATCTAAACTCAGAGGTTTGTCCCCTTCAAAGGAAAATACATCATCCCTAATTTCCAAAGAGGAAGGAATGGAAGAAAGCTAACAATTTTGGTCCCACGTGATTATCGAGGGATGGCCTTTAAAAGTTTCAACTGCTCTCTCTCATATAAATGAACATCAGAAGAAAAGAGGGAGGAGAAAAAATCCACAGCCTCCTTCTTAATGTCCTCTTCCTTTTCTTAAAAAGAGTTCCCCTTGGTAATCTTGGCAATCTTATTAGCTTCCCTATGCTTCATGGTGGTTATGTGTAATTATTTAGTATTTCTATCCCCTTCTTTCAGTGAGGTGGCTCTGAATATCTGCCTCCAATAGGCTTCTTCTCTATAAATAATGTTATGGATTTTAGCTAAAGCTTCATTCTATTGTTTTCTAATCTCCTCTGAGTACCCATTTTGTTGATAATAATTTGAATCTTCTAGAGATTATTCTTAGCATAGTCTTTGAGCTAGAAAATATCTCCAAAAACTGTTCTACTCCAATTCCTTAGCTCATCCTTAATGAATCTTAACTTCTTAGCCACCCTAAACATGAGAGTACCTTGGACCTTAATATCCCACCACTCATTAATTCTAGAGGAAAGATTAGGGTGTAAAGAACATATCTTTCCAAACCTGAAAGGATGCCTCCTTTTACTGGTAAAAGGTTCAGCCAACAAAGATATATGATAATTGTTTGAACCAATCATAGAAAAAGAAGGCAAAGATAAAAGGTACTTACTCAACCACCCATGATCAGCCAACATTCCTCCTTAAAATAATGTATTCAATCAACCAATTTAAGCCAAAAATTAGTTCTTCCATTCTTCGTATTACGTGCATACACATTAGTGATGACCCACCCAAAATTATCTCTAATAATATGGATTTTGACAGACACCATATTATCATATTTAAACATAACCTCTTCATTAATAATTCTCTTATTCTAGAAGTTCACAGTCCCTCCAGAAGCACCCTCCAAAATATTACTACTCACACCATAATTATGGAAGAATTTAAATTTTTTCACCCTATCTTTACTCATATTAGCTTCCTGAATTAGAAAAACATCAGGTTTATGATCCCTAACCAATTTCTTAATAATTTCATGCTTATGAGGTGCATTCTTACCCCTAATATTCCAAGAAATAATCTTCATTTCTTACCTAGGGATAAATCCTCTGGGATGGTACGTTTATTTCCATCTACAATATCTAACAAACTTTCATTTCCTCTGCTTGTTTGTTTAGGTAGTCTTCCCCTTCCCTTATTACTTTTACCCACATCTTCCTTCATACTTATAGTGGATATACCAAAATTATCCTCAATCTTCTTGCTATTTTTTTTACTGCTTGCTGATTTCTTTTGCTTCTCAAAGACACTTTGAAGATTCAAAAATGGAAAATCCCCTTCCCATAGAGGAGTTCTTAGGGTATCCAAAACTCTTGAGATGACCATGGAGGAGTCATCTCCAGACATTCCCAAGATGTTGCACCCTTGGGAACCATTTATATGCTTCCTACTAGGAGTCCCATCTGAATTCACCCCTTCTAACAAATCATCCTTCTGAGACATTCTTGCAGGAGACTCCCTCAACTTAAAGCCACCGGGAGAGCAGTCTAAATCAAATTGGATTTGTTCAAGAACTGGAACCTCAGAGAGGGAAGGAATATCTCCAATGCATATTTAATTATGTTTATTGACCAAAACCTCAGAATTATGAGAGATGTTTGAATCATCCACAATCTTTTCCAATGAGTCAGGATTAGCCTTAAGATCATCGCACTTATCTTTAGCTTTCATATTAGAGTTCCTATCATCAATATTTTCAACCATAACCTACTCATTCTCTTCTAGATAATTCCTATTTTATTGAGCATCATCCCTATTAGATATATCTCGATTATCTTTCAACCTCCACTTCTTTCTTCCCACTTTCATACCTTTCTCTTTTTTTTCCTTCACTTGTTTGTTTGGGCACTTTTTTGCCCAATGACCAGACTTTTGTACACAAAATAGACAAAGTGGAGAGATTCAAAATCCAAAGTTTGTTTCCATTTCCCTATCTTTGAGACAATGTCTACATTGGTCAATAAATCTGTGGTTTGATTTTCTTTCAATGAAATATTAATATTAAATTTTGTTAATATTATTTTATTTGCATCATTTGTTTGTACTTAATATTTTCATTATAGTAGTCTTATAAACTATATGAGAAATATTAATAGAAAGGATGCAATGATTTAGCATGTGCTAGAATTGCTAAGTCTTCATGACTTAATCTAAAAAATAAATGGACTTGAGGGAATTTAGGAGGGTGGAGGAAGTCTTACAACATCTAGAGGCAATTTAGGGGTTGTTTGAGTCCTTTTAGGGGAATTTGGATGAGGTTATTATTTCTTTATGGGTGGGAGTGAATTTTTCCACCATAAAGACATATCTTTGGTGGTTTTTTGGTTCCTCTTTTTGTGCCTACTTTTCTGCATCCGACCCAAGTTGGTTAGAGGGTTGTATTTAGTTAGTCTTCATTCACATTTTTGGGCAGTTTTTGGTTATGCAAATTTTGGATACTTAGGGCATATTTTCAGTCCTTGGCTCATTTTTTTGGCATACTTATTGTAACTCATTTTGACATATAAAGATATTATATTGGAAATCATCTTTACATGGAATATTACTTTCATATTTTTTGTATAGGTTGTGTAGTAGTGTATAATTGATAGGGCTGTAAGTGAAAATATCTTTTTTCCTTTTAGGTTGTGTCTCATGTTTTACCACCTCTGTAATTTAAGTGTTATGTGTAGGTTGCATCTTGTGTCAAGGATGTTGTTATAGTTTATTTTTGTAAAATTAATATTTCCTTCATTAAGCTATATATAGTCAAACCTTCCTGTGAAATAATTTTGCACATGCATGATAAAATAAGTTGTGTAAGTTCACAACTGTGTCAAGGTTTTCAAAGTTTCATAGTTCTTTTGTATTTCAAGTTAGACTTTTGGTGCATCACCTTTTCCTCTTCAATTTTAATTATTTCAAGTTTTAAATCTCTTTCTCTTTTCCAAAAAGGTTTAGTTTTAGTAGGTAGTTTAGGTGAAGTACCATATAGGAACCAACATAGAATCCAAAGATTATCTTTTATTGTGAGTAATCCACTGCTCTAAAATGATTCTATGTTGCTCTGAAATGTCAAGTTTCAAAGGGATTTGATAAGGGTGAATTTTCATTAGTTAATATTTTAGGCACATCCAGAGGGGCTAAAGTCAGATATTTTCATTTCTTTCTCATTTGGTATGCTTCTAGAAAGTTACTGACCTTTCAGAGGTTAATATTTAGTATACTTGGCATCTCTATTTCAAGGAATAAAATATTAGTGGTGTGAATTTTTATGAAATGAGTTAAGACTAGAAGCTCAAAATATTTTAAGTATTTGTAGTTGTCTCCACCAAGAAGAGGGAGAATATTTCATAGAAATCCTCCTTCAAAGAGAGTTCAATCTACACCACCTGGTGTAGAAGATAGACCATTTTTGTTTTACACAAAAAAGAGAAGAAGGCCTTCAAACAAGGATGTTGCAAGGCATTCATCCTCACCAACTTTCAGAGCAGGGCCTTTGTTATTATTTGCTACATCGACTTCTGCAAAAGGAGGCACTATGCACTTAGCATCAAAAGGTGCAAGTGCATCCACTACAATTTCTACTCAGCAAGGACCATGACCATCAATGCCAAGACAGATCACATTTGTGCCTTTTAACCAAGACAACCCACGAAATTTTTCTCAACATCATGATATACCATTGGAAACATTAAAGAGCCTACCTGATTTTACTAGAGAGAGTCAAACCACTTCTTTTTAACACATTAGAGATGTGACTACTCTCTGTAATATACATCACACCAGTGAAGAAGATGTAGTTTTCAAAATATTAGCAACTTCACTACAAAAGAAATCCTTACAATGGTTTAGAACTCTGGCAGTTGGTTCAATTGACTCATGGGATAGGCTTGGAGACTCAGTAAGAATATTTTTTGAGGATAATTCATACCAATTTCCTTTAGTGGAGTATCTTACCACTATTAAAATGGCTCCTCAAGAGAAAATGAAAAAATTCAACACTCAATTTCTCAATCATAGAATAAGATTCCTATTACTATAAGGCCTTCTCCTGACTATGCCTTTCTATACTAGAAGATTTTGAACAGTGATATCTCAGTCATGATTCAATCTATGGGAGGTACTTTACTGCCTCAAGCATTTGATATAGCTATTAGGGCAGAGAATAGCTTTATTCAAGAAGGAAAGATAGCCCCAAGGCAACCCATGCCTTTTTCCCTTAATATCTAGTCCAATATTCCCTTGGAGATACCTCCATTTACCCCTTTGTCTATTACACCAGCCCCTATATTTGATACAAATCATGAAGCATCAACGGTAAGTCCTTCCCAAGAGCTGCAAGAAATTAAGAGTGGTTAGCATAAGATTGAAATTATTTTATAGACCTTAGGAAATGAGCTGACTAGCATTAAAAGGCAGTACCAGGGTATTAGACTACCATATTAGCAATAGAACCAAGGGGTAAATAAAAAATGCCAGGGTCAGGGATAACAATATCAAGGGAATAGACAACCATATCAAGGAAATCATCAAGGTTCCAAGAAAAATATAAATCAAAGGCTATTTCAGCATTACAACCCAACACCTCTTAATGTTTTTAATCCAGTTAGAGACCTTATACCTGCTCAAAATCACTTGACAGTAGACTATGACTCTGGTCATCCATGCAACCATCCACATAACCACTCTACTTATTCAAATGGGGTGATTAACGAAGAAGTAATGGTCCAAAATATGACAACTTCACAATAAGATACACCTACTATTGTGTCTGAATAGCAACAAGACATACCTATTTTTGAAACCGCTTTCCTTAATTGGAAAGGAGAGGAGTTTTGTAGAGTAAATGGTGACTCATAAATTGTAGCTAATACTAGAGATAAGAAGAGAGCTCTATAAATGGAGGAAACAATAGACAAGGGTAAAAGACCTACAACTCCAGAACCATCATCTACACCAGTCACAACTATTCTAAAAAGACCTCCCATCATTCCAACTATAGAAGAATCTTAGAAGGAGGTAGATCATATTGCTACTAAGTCACACTAGAAAGTGCATTTTGGTGGTTTCTACAACGTAGTGGACACCATGAAGAAGATGAACATAACTATGCCCATGTTGGATTCTTTGGTTGTTCTAGGGAAAAGTGATTTATTAAAGAGAGCCTTATCCGACAAAGGGATTCCCAAACAATTTGATGATGATCTGAGCAAGGCTCTGTTAACTAATGTTGAGCCAAAATTTGTTTCTAAGAATAACAACAAAGGAATAAGTGAAATTAAAGGTAAAGATGTGAAAAGTCCCCCATTTTATGTTTCATTGATAATTGGTGATAACTTGGTTCATAATTGTATGGTAGATAGTGGAGCTAAAATCTTAGTCATTCCTAAAAAGATAGCAGATCAATAAGAACTGAAATATGAACCCCTTGAGAAAGGAGTAGTGCAACTTGATGGCTCATCTGTTAGCACAGTAGGCCTTATCAAAGATGCAAATTTTACTCTCCATGCATGTCCTAATTTTTCCATACCCCAGGATATATATTATAGACTTACCTCCATATTTTTCCCTCTATTTGTCAAGAGAGTTTACAACCAAAATAGGAGGGTATCTTTCTTCAGACTGGTCACACATGTTGTTCTGAACTAGGTACAGGACAAAGGTTACAATTAAGTCTGAAGTACTTGCTAAGGATAACATTGAACCATATGTACCCAACGTAATTAATACTAACTATGTGGTGTTGGATCATGATGAAGCTATTTCTGTCCTGGAGACTAATACATAGATTGGTGAGATTCATGATATCTTATTAGATGAATGGGTAGTATAAAATACTTTGAATGATGAAAATAGCCTTGTTCTAGATGTTGGTATGGGAAATTATATGTTCCAAGAGGTTGGATTATTAATGTTGAATCTTGTTAAAAAGGCATATAGTAATTTTGAATAGCAGAATGAGGTTTGGGAGATGTTTTTTTATGGTTCTAGGAGCAAACATGGTGTTGGAAGAGGTGCGATGTTGGTATCCCCAAAGGGAGATCAGTACTAGAAAACCTTCTATTTTAGTTTTTCTTACACTAATAACATTGTCGAGTATGAAGGTTTAATTCAGGGGATAGAATAGGCAAGGAAAAGGAGAATTAAGTGCTTGAATGTTTATGGTGATAGGGAGTTAATATTTAATCAGGTGAGGGGTCTTAATATTGTAAAAAAGGAAGCCTTAAAATCTTACAAGCATAAAGTGTGGGATATGATAGAAGATTTCAATGTCTTCAATCTAATTACTATACCTAGGAGCAAGAATCAACATGTAGATATGCTAGTTGTTGTAGGAGCCCAGTTTGATATAACAAACAACATTAAGAAGGGATGTGATAAGAAACACATTAAGATTATAATCAGGTTGTCAATTCCTGATAATAATGTTAATTGATAAGTGTTTGACAGTGATGAGCAACTTCTGCAATTTCTGCTTGAAGAAGATATTTTTGCAATTTCCAATCAAGACAAAGTCAAACACCAGTGTGATCAGGTGTTTCAGTTGAAGAAAAATAAATTTCCTAAAGAATTGGTTACCTTAGAATTGATTTTCATCTCTGATGATCAGGAAAAAAAGAACAAAACCAGCTTGTTCGTCCAGCAAGATCATTATGATGACTTAGAAATTACACCAGGTAAGAACATTAAATTTGGCAAAATAAGTTCTTAAAAAGAAAAATAGTCTTATATTTAGTTATTCCAAGAGTTCAGTGGCATCTTTACTCGGGAGTATGGTAAATTAAAAGGCTTTGATCCTCATCTAACCCAACATAGAATGGAGTTAGAACCTAATTCCAAGCCCATAAGACAAAAACACAAACTAGTTAACCCCAAGTTAGAACTCTTAATGTAGAAGGAAGTTTTTAAATTGATTGAAAGTGGTATAATATTTCCCATTATGCATACTTGTTGGGTGTCAAACCTTGTCCCTATTAGGATGAAGAATGGAGACCTCAGGTTGTGTGTTGATTTTAGAGACTTCAATAGAGATTCTTTAAAGGACCATCATCCCTTACCATCCATGGAGAAAATACTTCAATGTGTTTCTAGTTTAGAGAATTTTTCACTTCTAGATGGTTATTCAGGGTATAATCAGATCTTGGTCAATGAGGAAGATCAGTTCAAAATTGATTTTACTACCAAGTGGGGTATGATGGCTTATAGAAGAATGTCTTTTGGATTATCAAATACTGGAACCACTTTTCATAAATATATGGACATGGCCTTCCAAAATCTGATGTATAAAATTGTGTTGGTGTACTTAGATGATGTCACAGTGTACAACAAAGAAGCCAAAGACCATTTATTTCATCTCAGGAAAATGTTAGAGAAGTGCAGAGAATTTGGTATTTCCCTAAACCCAAAGAAATATGTCTTTGGATTACATGAAGGCATGCTCCTAGGCTATATAGTGTCAAAGTATGGTACGATTGTGGATCCTGAGAGAGTACAAACAATTTTGGAACTATCATTGCCTAACCATAAGAAAGGATTACAAATTTTTATAGGCACAAAATTTTGTAAGGCATTTTATTCCTGATATTGCTAATCTTTTGAAACCTTTAACTACAATGTTGAAAAATAATGTTGTTTACAGCTAGACTAAGGAAGCTAAATGCAATTTTGAGGCTATAAAGGATGCACTTTCCACTACTCCTACATTGGTAAACCTTGATTTCTATAAATAATTTATACTTTATGCTTATGGCATCATGGATACAATTTTTGTAGTACTGGTACAACAAAATAATGAGGGTTTTGAACAACCCATTGCATGTTTTAGCAAGGGTTTGGAAGAGTATGAGAAGAGGTACATTTTTTTTGAAAAACATGTACTTTTTGATGAAAAAGGTTTCAAGAAATTTAGGCTTTTGGTTTCCAAAAGTAGAATATGTCTAATGGTTTCTCATCCCAGTGTAAAAGAGTTCTTGTTGAGAAGGGACCTTAATGAAAAGTGAGTTGGTTGGATCACCAGGGTTATGGAATATAATGTGGACATTCATGTTACAAATTTGATGCAAGGAAAAGGTTTGTGCAAATAATTGCAGATGAAACAATTCTGTCTGCAGAAAAAATTGCAGATACAACCCTGCTCAATAGTGGCATACCTATACTTTATCAACCAGCAAGCTGGGTAGCAGATATGACTCATTTCTTGCAGATGAGAGAATGTTTGTTTTGTCTTGGAAAAGCTGAGAGAAGGAATTTAAGACTCCAATCTATGCCTTATGTTTTCATAGATAATGTTTTGTTCAGGAAGGATCATAGTGGAATGTTGTCAAAATGTGTTGATAGTTCTCAAGTTGAAAAAATTCTGCATGAATTCCATGATGGCCCTTCATGAGGTCATTATGGTGCTAGAACAATAGCTTTCAATATTATGTGTGTTGGCTATTATTAGAAAAGTTTATTTAGGGATGCCCATGCTTGGGTAAGAAAGTGTATAGAATGTGCCTTTTTTGAAGGCAAAGAAAGGTTGCATGCTTTTCCATTATAACCCATAATGGTAGAACAACCCTTCATGAGGTGGGGCATTGACTTCATAGGGTCTATCAATCTAATTTATAGTGCAGGTTATAGATGGATTTTGACTGCAACTCACTTTTTCACTCGGTGGGCTGAGGTTGTGGCTTTGAAAGAGGCTAATAAGTCTACTGCCTTGAATTTTTATGAGGAGCTTTAACCAGATTTGGGGTTCTAGAGTCAATTATTTCTAACAATTCTTTAGCATTTTTAGGCTTGAGAGTAACTAAATGCGCTTTACTAAATTGAAAAGGATTATTACCCTTAGGGTAATGGGTTGGCTGATTCAACTAACAAAAATATGATAAGGATTATCAAACAGACTTTACAAGAAAATTAGAGCAATTGGCATACTAAATTGAAATCTACCTTGTGATTTGATAGGATAACTCCTAAATAGATCATTGGTAATTCTTCTTATGTTTTGGTGTTCAGTAGAGAAGCAAGATTACCTATTTCAACTGAATTTTTAGTACTAGATCTTGCTAGCCATCTTTTACTTTTTGGGGAGGATGATCCAATGAGTCTAAGGTTTTCTCAGTCACTAGAGTTAGAAGAAGAAAGGATAACACCTTGAGAAACATGAAGTATCAACAACTCCAAACAAAAAGAATTTTTTATAGAAAGGCAGTTCCCAAGAATTTTAAGGAGGTATATATTGTTCTTAAATGGTATTTCCTTAAGAGTAGGCCAGATCAACATACTAAGTTTTATAACATATGGAATGGCCCTTTCATGATCATACAATGCAAGGAACATAATGTTTTTCAGTTGTAAACAATGGATGGAGAAGTACTTCCTATCCCAATTAATGGGATACACCTCAATCCCTTCTTTGAGGTCTGATCTACCTATTGTAGATAGCCTTAGATTAGTTTTCATGTTTTCAATAGTTTTGTTGCACCTTTTTTTTAGTTGTTTCTGGTTTTCCCTAAGTTTTGTTTAGCACAAGTTAGTCCAGGTTTTTGGTCCCAGGTGGTTATCTTTTCTTGGGTTTGGAGTCTCAAAGTTTTTCAAGTTTGAAAGTATTGTTACCTATTACTAATTCATGGGGAACTCATGCATAACTCATACTACTGAAATTTGTGTTCCACTATTACAAGGCATACACCTATTCTCCATGAATTACAAATAGATGTAGTAATCTAAAAATGAGTTGCATTCATGTGTAGACCTATTTTGAGTTGTCCAATTTCTATAAATTTTGAGAGTTTTTGCAAGTTTCAGTTTCCATATTTTGAGTTGAGATAACTGACTCTTTTCCCAATGGAGTGTTTTAAGGCTACCAATTTTCCCTATGTCTAGAAGGCAGAAATTTAGAAGATATCGCCAAGAATGTTACCAAAATTTTTACTCATGCTCAACTTGGTAGAGCCATCATTCTTTCAAGCAAAAAATGTGCTTTTTGATTACTCCTACATTTGTACTTTTCTAATAGATACAATAAATTTGAAACCAAAATTGAATTATTACATTTGATGAAGGAAAGAATACAATATAGAAAGAATATTCAGAAAATATTTTATGAAAATGTAATTTTTATTCATTAAGGTATTGGTTTCTCCACACAAGCTATGAAACTAGCTAGGACCAAATTCATTGAATTTTCAATTTGAAAATCATATATGAATATGTGACATAAAAGAAAGCAAAGAAGAAAAATAGAGGTGACTTATTTCATGAATGACTAGCAAAAGTGTGAAAAGGACTTTGCTTGTTGTTCAGACCCGTCCTTGAATCCTAAAGTATCCTTATGTTGTCCTAAACCTGAAAAACAAGAGATGCAATGAGTTATAAATTTTTTTTCTAAGCAATGAATGTACCTTACTCTACCAATTTTCCCACATAAATATATAACTGCAAATTGAAAAGACAATGTTTTATTTTTTGACAAGTGTGTTTGTTGTGCAGATATAGGTGTTTCATCCTGACAAGTGGGGTAAAATATGACTGATACTCCTAAGAGTTATTTTGTTTTCATTATTCTTTGTCAAATTCATATTGATCATAAAAGTCAGTCGGTGAAAGGAAAAGGAGTTGATAAAGTCATTCAGTAAAGAGCAAAGAGACAGTCGGTATAGAAAAGCAAGTTAAGCACCAAGCAGAGACAAGCACTGAGTAGTGACAGTTACCGAGTAGTGTTATTTATCGAGTAGAGATAGTTACCGAGCTGAGAGCACTATATATCTAAGAAAGAACAAAGCATGTTACCAATTATCATAGAGCTGACATAATTATTCAATGCAGATACATTGAATCTGGACACCGAGCACATAATGTTTTATAGAATCCAAGGTGAGATTTAGTTAGAACATTGGGATTGAAACACCTAATTTCACATGATCACAAGGAATATTCACCAATAATAAATAAGAGGAATAATGTGTTGGGAATGAAACCAACCTTGCACCACTTAACCTAGAGCATTGAAGGAGAAAGACCTAGAACTTTTCAACCACCTAAACTTTGTATAAAATTTTAGAGTTTAAAGAAGAGAGAGAGAGAGAGAGAGAGAGAGAGAGAGAGAGAGAGAGAGAGAGAACCAAGTACAAACAAGTTATAGAAAAAAAATGAAAATGAATAAGTTTTATGTTACCGAGTGTAGTATGAGGTAATGAAATAGTTGAGCATAAAGAGTCTGAATAACATTTTATTGATGCATCTTCATAGAAATTTTGTATTGAGTTTTATTGTGTTAAGAGGAGTGTAAATCCCATTATTGGGTAGACCCTAATAGGTCTCATTTTGTAAATCCTTTAACAGGTTACATCTCTTAGATTAGAGATTGTGAAATCCTTTAGCAAGGTAGATTGAATAAGTCTTATTGTACTCCTAACAGGGCAAGCTATCAGAAGTAGCTAAATAGTGTAGCTCTAATTGAGAAACCTTTTTATGGTAGTAGTGAAGGAATGTGGGTGTCATCCCCACCACATTTTTTTCCTCTAACCATGATTTGTGCATGACCAAAAATCATGGTGTCATGAGATGTGTTTTCATGTTTTGAGTTATATGATTTATGATGTTTATCTACAATGTATTCAGTTCGGTAAATGTTCAAAGTAGATGTTAAAAGTTTTTGCAGTTATTATTGACCCCTCCCCTATCAGTACTTAACTTTTCATAGTTAATCCAACAATTGGTATCAGATCCTGGACTCTTGAAATAAGGGTTTAACTACCTGAGAGTAAAGATCATAGCCATGGAAAGTTGTAGGAAAGCCAAGAAGATTGAGAGTCTTGAGTTTGAGTTGGAAAGTGCATAAGAGGTGATTAATGATCTAAGAAGAAAATTGGAAAAATCACAAAGGGTGAGAAAGCACTAAATGTAATGAATTAAATTCCTCATAGGAACATGTTGATGTACTCGAGACAACATCTGAAGGTAGTCTAAATGATGAATCTGATATAGCCATTACAAACCTAATGGAAAAGAATGATGCACTTACTCAGTAGTTGAACCTAATAAAGAAAGATTAGGGAGCACAAGGAATTAAAATGGGTGAGATTCTTGAATCAAAAGGAAATGATGAAGATGCACAGAGGATGGAAGAAGAAGAAAAAAGGAAAGCTAAGATAAGACTAACTGAAAAAGATAATGAGATCATGAGAATGGCCCAAAATCACTAAGCTATGACTGATCAGTTAGTGAATACAAATCAAGAGGTAACCAAAAAGGAATTTGAAAATCAATCACTGAAGTATGAGATTGAATAGTGAACTAAAAGAAGAAAAAGAAGCCAATGAAGTACTAAAATGAAGTGAAGAAACATTAGGGACATTGGACAAGAAGCTTAGAAGCCAGAAGAAACCAAAAGACAAGACTAGAATTGGATTTACTGAAAACAAAACTACCAAGAAATGAGAGTCCTCTAACCAACCTAACAACCAAGATATTACTTCCCCACCAAAGTCAAAGAATCATGCTTGCTACTACTGTGGTAAACTTGGACATACAACCAATCTGTGTAGGAGAAAAATAGGTAAATCACTGAGTATTCCAAAGTTTGATGGTTACTGTTATCATTGCAATAAATATGGACATCAAGCATTTGAATGTAGATCTAAGATTACTAAAAACTCATGGAAGCCAAAATTTGACGGCTACTGCAATACTTGCAAGATATATGGTCATAAATCTGAAGATTTCAAGTCGCAAAGAAGGAATGATAGATGGGTACCTAAATGAAATAATACACTAAGCAACTGACAAGGCACATCTATACCATGGGATTGCAACACAAGGATTTCATGTGCAACATGTGGAAGATATGGACATATTGCAGCAAACTTCATGTTCATGCATGGTAAAAAAAATAGGAGATCATGGAGAAATCCTAGTATGGCATGCTTTCATTGTCATAAGGTAGTTCACCTAGCCAAAGACTATAGGTATCGAGGAAATGCTCCAAATGAGGAAGAAACAACTGACAAAGAGAATGTAAATGTTGAATATGTGAGAAACCAAATGAACAAAACATGGAAAAAGAAAACTTTAGATGATGGAACATCTTTTGGAATATTCATAGGCACCGAATCCTCTGAGTTGAGTGCACCTAACTCCACCTAATCAATGAAAGGTATGTGAGGGAACTGCAAAACTAAATTTCAAATCTTGAATCGGTTCCTAGCATTTGTGTAGAGATCCATATAAGCATACTAAGATGCATTTGGATAGATATTGTGAAGTATGTGTTTTATGTTTAATCAGTAAAGGAAATGATATTTTACATCATTCGGTAATATGAAGTAAAGTATGGAAATTGGTAAAAATTAGTTGGTGTCAACATTTATTACCATTATACTAGCCATTGGAAACCATAATCATCTATCATTTTAACCTATTGTTTCCAAAGAGCATTTGAGTGAGCTACATATTCGAGCCATTTACAAGCATCCAAGAAATTGTCAAGGTAATTATGAAACTAATCTAAGGTCATTTGAGAATATCTGAGTGATTATTGGTGTTAACCTAGCCATGAAGCGTGAACCAAGTTATAAAAAATGAAACCCCATTTCATACAAGAAAGATAAATCTGATAGTTATGGCATCTAAGGTTTAAAACCCAATTGTTATTGAGACGGTTGATCCTGTCAACCCTAAGTAAAATCTTCCACCCACAAAGGAAGCCAAACCAAACATGATGGGAGCTCTCTCATCTATTCCTTCAAGGGTTATATTAATTAAAGGCATTCATACTTTTATCCACTGTAAGCTCAAAGAGATATGTGAAGCAAAAATTGATAAATCATTCCAGATTTTATGCACGAATGGAAAACTGAAGGATGATCACATCCATTTGGAGACCAAGGGTTTAAATCATACCCTACATCTACTGAGAAGCTTCAAGACTAAGTGGATCAGGATGGTACTAAGATGAGTTCATGATCAATTCATGTGGCTAGATCAACCAGTCAAGATCATAAAATATGTTTTACACATAGTGATTGGATACCTAATCGGTGGTGGACCGAAGGCTAACAAGAAACTAGATAAGGACAAGTTGTGTGAACTAACAAAAACACAATGGGATAGGAGAGGTCTCATAATTTCAATTGTTCAAGACCCTAAGCTAAGTTTTGCATATAATGTTATATCTTACTGAGTCTTCTAGTCCCCCTGAGTTGATAGTGTACCATGTGGAGTCGTGGACCTTGCATATAAGATTGTTAAGAAAGGTATGCAGATTGATATATGTGAAATATTATTGAAGCAACTTGATGACAATATGAATACCATAAGGAAAGACAAGTCCAACACATTGAAGTTTGGATCATTACTAGTATGTATATTTTTCTATTTCTAAAACTTATTTCCATCTGTTGGGAATGTGATATGGAGTGTAGACAAGCCGGTTATATATCAGATAAATGAAGACATTTTGAGCTTAGGATATAATTTTGACATGGTGATGAATGATTATTTTTCAAAGTTTCAAACAAGAATGCATAAAAGATTCAGGATTCCACCTTAGTTAGTGGAGAAATATCAGGCTACTATATATTTTGAGATAGATACATATACTTGCATTATTAAGGCTATTGAGCCTAGGTCTATATGGTTACAGCCAATAGGATATGAGATAAACATTGACATTTCCTCACAACAAATTGAAACCCTGCTAGCTAAACCTATTGATAGAAGAGAAAAGCAATATGGAACTTATGAGAAAGTGAAAGAAAAGATCAAACAAGGTATTTTGATGCCTAAAGTTATAAGAAAATCAAGTAAAATGATTGTTGATCTGTCTAAAAATGTTGGAGTAGAAGATGATGAGGAACCATCTAATGAAAAGGACAAGAAATGATAAGTGATGAAGGCATCACTGAGAATCAAAGGTACAAGACTATCTACAAGATCTTTTGTTACACTGATAGAACAAAAGAAACTTGAGGTAGAGCCATCAAGATCCAAAACCTATGTAAGAGGCAGGAAAATATCTAACCAACCAAGAAGAAACTTGAAACTGCCAGTAGAAAGTGAGACTAAATCTGAGGATCTAGTCAATTCAAAGTTGTATAGAACCAACCTTGAGCACCAAGGAGTCTAGATGACATGCTAGATACACTAAAGAAGCATGGAGGGTTTAATGAGATGAAATATGTAAAGTACAATACATAGAGTGAAGAAAATAAGGTAAAAATTGAAGATGCAATTGTTTTTACTTTACACAAATTCAAATACACCCCTATAGAAATTATCAATAAGTTACCTATTAAGCTATATAAAAATAATGATATGAGATGGAAATATGAAATGAATTTTGAAAATCAAATGAGAGAGAGAGCTCTCTAGTACTAACTGTACCAGAATTATCTATAGCTAAAAATTAAGGAAACATTGAAGACGTACTCTAAACAATTCCTTATAAAAGGAGGATCTCTAAGGATTATGATCAGAGACTTGGAGGTAGTACAAAAAGAAACTGATGACAAATGGAGAGAAATTTTTGAAATCAAGGTAACCAAGTCAAAAGGTGAGAAAATTAATGATGATAAACTTGATGAAATTGTTAAAGAAGATCAAAGAAGGATTGATCCTATTAATCTGACACTTGAGAATGATGAGATCATTATTGAAGACATCACTAACAAAGGTCCATCAGAAGATATGTCACAAGATGAAGATGTCATGGCCACTGAAGAAAAGGAAACAGAGTCTATTGATATAAATGACAATGTCACAACATCTGTGATGGAGCAAGTTTTAGAATAAGTACAAGATTATCCAGAAACTTAGGAAGGTATTTCTGAAGTTTCTATGGATACAGAGGAGAAGGCCACCAAACAATAGAGGATCCTAAGGAAACTGAGACCACCACAGTTCAAAATAGTGAGTTGGTTCCCTCTACTGAGATTGTAGGATAGTAACAAGAACTAGAAAGGAGAAGCCCCAAGAGCTAGAAGAAGAGAAAGCAGAGGAAAAAAAAGAAGAGAAAGTAGAGGAGAAACAAGAAGAGAAAACATAGGATAAAAAAGAAGAGAAAACATAGGAGAAGCAAGAAAATATGCAAGAAGACAAGAAAGAAGCACATAAATAAGAAGTTACTTCAACCGGAGCTACATCTGATGCACTGAAGGCATCATGGTCCCTAAAAATTTCTACTAGTGAGACTATTTCGGTTAAGAAGAAGAAATCAAAGAAGAGAAAGGTACTTGACTTGAGTCAACCAATCATAGTACCTAAGTTATATGTCACTACACTTAAACCAAAAAAATTATCTAAATATGTAGAGTTACTGATGTAGAAAGAAGCACAAGACAATTTAGTGCAAAACAAATGAAAGACCACTGTACTAGAAAGTGTTAAGGATGTATTACAGGCGATTTTCCCTAAAGCTGATATAAATGAAGAGGGAAGTATACTTATTCAAGTGGAAGAGCTAGTGAAATAAATAAAAGACCCAAGAAAGGACACCATCAAGTATATGATGAAAATTCATGAGAAGAAATTGGAACACCAAACCATTGAACATATTCTGAAGAATGTGGCATTGGATAAGGTATCACTTTCTGAACTATGCACAAAATTGGAGAAAAGATTAAATGATATTCTTTCCTCATTTCAAATATTTTTTTCAATTTCAAAATTTACTGAGGAAGTCAGAAAGAAAGAAGAGTTTGTAGAAAAGAGCTGACCGAGCAGCTAAAGAATGTAACAATCCATCTTGGATCACTGCAAATATATTACCCAAGGCTGAAACATTTGATGGGAATGCAGCGTGAACTTAAAAAAGAAGAGAGAAAGATAAGGATGGAACTACTTGAGCTGAAATCTATTTTGATTCCCCATATTAAATTAATGCAAAACCAATTACAGAAGGCCAAAGATTTGGTCAATACTCTAGATGTTAGTTCCCTGGACAACATGATTAGATTACCAGCTGATACTAGTGCACAAATTATTGTGTTACAAGATTTAAAGGAAGCATGGGAGACATCCCTAGAAGATGCCCAAAAGAGGTGTAAACACATTTTTTATCAGATATATCTAGTAGAGAAAAGTAAAAAATCTTGTTTTTGGCATATTTGTCAAAAATGAGGGAGATTGATACTCCTAAGAGTTATTTTGTTCTCATTATTTTTTTCAAAGTCATATTGTTCATAAGAGTTAGTCAGTGAAAGGAAAAGGAGTTGATAAATTCATTCAGTAAAGAGAAAAGAGAAAGTTGGTAAAGAAAAGAAAGTTAAGCACCGAGCAGAGACAAGCAACAAGAAGTTATAGTTACCAAGAAATTTAGTTAATGAGTAGTGTTAGTTACTGAGTGGAGATAGTTACCAAGCTGAGAGAACTATGTTACCAAGAAAGAACAAAGCATGTTATCAAGTATCACAGAGCTGATATAACTATTCAATGCATATACATTGAATCTGGACACCAAGCATAGAATGTTTTACAAAATCCAAGTTGAGCGTTAGTTAGAACATTGGGATTGCAAACACTCGATTGCACATGATCATGAGGTAGATTCACCAATCAAAAATAAGAGTTCAAAGTTTAAATGTGTGTGTGTGTGTGTGTGAGAGAGAGAGAGAGAGAGAGAGAGATAGTGTGTACAAGCATGTAAGATAGCAAGATAAAGAGTATGAGACGGTGACATAAAGAGAAGAACTGAGTACAAAGCATTTATAGAAGAACAATGAAAATGAATAAATTTGATGTTATTGAGTGTAGTATGAGGTAATGAAATAATTGAGCATAAAGAGTCTAAATAGCATTTTATTGATGCATCTTCACATACATTTTGTATTGATTTTTATTGTATTGAGAGGAGTGTAAATCTCATTATTGGGTAGACCCTAATAGGTCTCATTTTTTTTAAATCCTTTAATAGGGTACATCTCTTAGATTAAAGATTATAAAATCCTTTAGCAAGGTAGACTGAATAAGTCTTATTGTACTCATAATAGGGTAAGCTATCAGAAGTAGCTAAATATTGTAGCTCTCACTAAGAAACCTTTTTACAGCACTAGTGAAGGATTGTGGTTGCCATCACCACCATAGTTTTTTCCTCTAACCAAGGATTTCTATGTGACCACAAATTATGGTGTCATGAGATGTTTTTTCATGTTTTGAGTTATATGCTTTATGATGTTTATCTACAATGTATTCAGTTTAGTAAATGTTCAGATTAGATATTAAAAGTTTTTGCAATACTGATTCACCCATCCCCTCTCAATACTTAACTTTCCATAGTTAATCCAATAGTGGCTCCCACAAGGGTTGAGCCCAACTTTCCAACATGAAATTAGATCAAGAAATCATATCAACAATAAAAATGGGACATGTTATCACTATACATGAAACCTTTTATTGCATTGTTTAAGATGGAGAAAGAAAATCAATTGATTGTTTAAGGGACAAGTTTGATGAAACTTGAAACCTTACAGTTGTAGTGAATGTAAGTATACATAGCAGAGACAATAGAAAATGATGGAAATAATTCATCATCCTTATAGCAGAAATTATGTTTTTCATATGGATACATTGGATCAGTGATGTTGAAAGAAAGCTACAATATAACGAAAAGATAGCCAACTCCTAAAGGGCTATGCAACAATGCATTGAAAAATCAATGGCTAATGAAAAAAAAGATAGTAGGAACTATAAAGGCAGTGATCTTGAAGAGTTTTGATCCATGAAGAGGAAATTAAAATAAAGACATCAAGTAAAGAAATATAGATATCATTGACATACAACATGAATATCATAGTTTGACAATTTTCCCAGAAAAAGTGATTCATCAAAGGACAAGTGGATATAGAAGCCATGTCCAAAGGTTTATTTTCCCTTGAGTTCTCTAATAGTGAAGACATGTCCAAAATCTTGTGTGGTGGCCCCTAGATGGTAGGAAGGTACTCCCTGGCTCTATGTAAATGGGCTCCTAACGTGGAACTTAATGATTTGGCCTTTTTTGTGTTGGCCCCGGTTTGGGTCAGATTCCATGGCCTGCCACTAGAATATTGGCATGAAGATGTGTTGTCTAGTCTTGCAAGATCCTTTGGGAAACTTCTTTCTATAGACCCTATGATTACCTCTAGATCGAGACATGTTTACACGAGGATGTGTTAATATCATTCAATCTTCCGATCTCCCTTAGAACATTAATATTATGTCTAAATAGGGAAGTTGGGCTCAATCGGTTGAATTTGAATCCCTTCCATTTGCATGCTTTACCTGCAAGAAATCTAGTTACAAGGCTAAAGAATTCCCTCTTAGAATTTATAAAATGAAGTCTACTACTAAGAGAGATCCTAAAGAGGTATGGAAAGAAAAAATCACTATCAAGGCTTTAGATGAACCATCTAAGGAATCCTGTAATGACAAATGTGTCTTATAGGATAGGTGTGCTGAAGGGATCCTTATGGATGTCAACCATCGTGATACTCTCCTGAGTGATCCTTTTGCTTTTGGACCTTCTGTGGGGGAAGTTATCTCTTTAAGGAATATCAAGGGCGATGAGGCTAGTGGGATAGACTATCAGAGGGACTAGGAAGGTAAGCTGGAGGAACATGAGATTGGGGGATTTACCCCTCATGTTCCCCAAGAAGGAGAGAGTAATCTTGTATCTAGAGTGGGTGATTTGTTGGATGAAGAGTAAGAAAATAAAAAGGGCTTCATCCCTGAAGAAAGAACTGTGGAGAGGGTTTCAATCCTGATAACACCTTCCAATAAGAAAGGCTAGGGAGACTCAGTGGAAGAGTGTAATCCTTTTTTGGATAATATGGAGGACTTCTGGACAGAGGTGAGTCACAATAAAAATAAGCGTGATAGAAAAGGAGATCATAATTATGGGGGTTTGCAAGGTGGGGTTACTACCAGAGCTATGAAAGCTAATGTAGGAACACCCAAATCTCTTCGTGGCAGAAAACTGAATAGATTGACTAGAGAGTAGGAAAGTAGACAAAGTATTGCAAATGGGTGCCAATGTACCATCCACAAGATCTTCTCCCAAGGTAAGAAATGAAGGTCATTTCCTACAACATCAGGGGACTGAATAGCCCCCACAAACAAGCCTTGCTTAGAAATTTTGTTAGAGATCATAAGCCAAATATTATTCTCATCCAAGAAACTAAAATGGCTAGAGATAAAGTTGAAAAAAATAAATTTTTTAAGCATTGTGGTGTTGTTGGTTGTAGTTCTGATGGGGCCTTTCGAGGTACGGCCTCTTTCTAGAATTTGAACACTATGTTAGAATAGTCCCAAAGGATAACTGAGAGGGGGGGTGAATCAGTTATCCATAACTTTAATTCTTTTTCTTCTTTAACTTCATAATACAACAAAGTAAATGCTTAATCTGATAACATAGTACATAACACACAATTTGATTATGGGGAAACCAAATGGTAAAAACCCCGGTGGGAATTAGCACCCACAATGAACTATACTTGTTTATAGTAATCCATGTTAGAAGATATTTCAACCCTGTTAGGAGTTGTAATTTATAATGCAATAAGTATAGTGACATGGTTAAGGGTCAGACCCTGTTAGAAGTCTTTAACAAATAACCCTATTAGGGGTGGTGGACTCACTGTCCAAAAGCTCACTGCTTAATGGTGAAGGCTACAACCTTTTGTATAATAGATATGCACTATATCTGATGATGAACTATAGAGTAGACCTACTGTCTTGACCAATTCTAGTGTATTACAATCTTTCACTTCTTCATCACATAGAATCTTGATGAATGAACCACATCTGATATTCTACTATGAACTTCTTCTGTCTCTTTTCGTATCATTCACACTTAGTGTATCATAATTGACTTGCTATAAGTATATTTCTCAAAATATGAGATCATGGGACCTGTAAGACAACTCTTCATAACATCCTTGTTGGTTCCACTAAACACGCAAGCATAATTACAACTGAGCAAGTATAAACTGAATAGTCGCGACACTTCACTAAGTCAGCTTCACCAAATCAACTCAAACAACACGATCTTGATGTACTATGATAGGCATGTTTAACCAAAGATAGTTAACTCATAACTAACCATGAATATATTCGCACATATCCTGAAGATAGGTGCAACTCAAGAAACACGTCAAATATGTTAGCTCTATACAGATACACTTCCAGAATTGTAACTGCCAATAATAGAATTACATAACTTGACTGAAACATCATATTTGGATCTGCGTGTATGAACATAACATAATAAAAATGTCAACATGTATCTAACCATGCAAGTCTTCATGTTAGCATTCTGATAATTACACATAGAATTACTACTGTGTATTATATGTTGTCATCAATGACAAACATACAATCAATCAACTGAACATAATAAAATCTCCAACAATCTCTCCCTTTGACATTAATGGAAACATATGATATCAAAAACATCTTCTGTTCATGGTTTCCTCTTTCTTTTACAATCTTCTCAATATCCTCATCAAATATTTCTCTATACTGTTGTAGTTCCTCTGACTATGTTTTTGTTCCATGTATATACTCCCCCAGAGTATATGCTCCCCCTTAGTACATACTCCCCCTTTGACATTAATGGAAAAGGGTGCCATAGATCTTTAGGCATAGGTACTACTCCAGAAGTAGAGTAGTCAACCATTCATCAGTCACTTAATGACTGATGTTCTTGCTGCTTCTTCTAAACAGACTCAGGAGAGGGAA
>MU225509.1:1977204-2016399 GCA_018584345.1 Thuja plicata | reverse complement strand
TAAACGTATTTCCATTGTAATAGGAAAGCGAACTCCCTGAGGAGACAATGAGGCATGAAAAGTGGAAATATGGTTTTATAACCATCAATATGTAACCGCCAGCAACTCTTTAAAAGAAAGAGTGAAATCAAATAAAAAGGGAGGAAAGCAAGAGTAAAGAGAAACTACGAGAGAAAAGAGTTGAGAGAAAGAAAGTCGGCTCTCTAGCCTACAGCCAGAGAGTCGCTAAGCATGTATTCATTATGTTTGAGTCTAATAGAATAGTTTTGTTTCAGTTATGTTGTCTCGTATTTGTCTTTCCTTGCATTCGGTTGCTTGGTTTGGACCTGTGGTTTATAAAATAATTTTTATAGTCTTAATGAATTGGGTTCTGGAATAGCCAGGTTGGTTTTTGTGTTTTAGAATGTGTAACAGATCTAAGTTAGGATCGTTTGATGTAGCAAGGAGTTGAGTTGGAACAAACTATAGATGCCCGATTATGTGGTTTCTATGAATGATTGCATTAAGTTTGCAAATGGTTCCAAGAAATCATTATCCACATACGGTGTAGTACATGCAATGATATCGGCTAGTTAGTTAAAATGGTTATGCCCATGTTGAACCTGTGTGATAATGTGGTGACATGCACATTAAAAGAGGAATGAAAAGGAACTAGCTTGCATTGATGTGGATATTCAGGGTGGTCAAAGACATTGAATATCATTTCAAACGCTAGCCGAGATCATCAAGTTTTGAGCACTATGTGGCTCGGTTGTTATTAATGGCGAAAAGGTGGTGAAAGTGAGAGATCAGCGAAGACCATCTCATGTTGAGTGTGGTGTTGGGAAATAAGAAGGAAAGGCAGTGCACGTGGTTGATAGACTTGCATGTTGATCATATGTTTTCAGAATGTGGGGATAGAAGAGACCCGAGAGGAAGAACCATACGTAGAGTTCTTAGTACTTGCAGAACTGGGTTCATTTTTGATTTACAACCATGATGCCTGAACCTGTATTATGAAACATGCAAGCCATGATGGAGTCGCTCCACAGGATGGTGGCTTTGATCTCAGTCCATAGAAGGAGTCATCGACATGCATTAGCCCGAAGGATTCAATGTGGAGAATGCCATGTTATAAGAGCACGAAGATTTTACTCTGCATCAATACTATTGCCACGGGGCAGCTTATCAATTGGGAGAAAAGCTCTTTGTTCTTTGTTAACACTCCCCCCCATAGACAACAAAAGATGGCTGCTATTCTGGGGTGCAAAATTTCCAAATTCCCTTTGGTCTATCTTGGTCTCCCTATGGGGATGAAACCTCTTGATTCCTTTTGGAATAACATTATTGATAGATTTAACATGAAACTTGCTGGTTGGAAAGGGTCCCTCCTTAGCAAAGCTGGGAAGATCTTATTTCTTAAATCTTCCATCCAGAGTCTTCTTGTCTACACCCTGAGTCTATTCCATATTCCTTCTAAGTATGTTGATGTCATTGATAAACTACATAAAATATTTCTATGGTTGAGAATAGAGGAAAAGAATCGGCTCCATTTGGTAGCCTGGGAGAATGTTTGTAGACCTCTAAAAATGGGGTTTTAGGCATAAGATGAATCAGAGAGGTAAATCAAGTCTTATTGGCTAAATAGATCTGGAGAAATTTGGGTGAAGAGAAGGAATGGAACCGACTTCTTAAATCAAAATATCTCTTCTCTATCCTGAATTTGGGTGAATTCTTTTCTTTGCCTATCAAACTACATGGATCCTTCATCTGGAATAGGAAAAACCACTTGTTGAAAAAGGTGCTCGCTGGAGATTAGGTAATGGTAGAAAGATCTACTTTTGGGAGGAACTTTGGTTCAAGGAGAAGCCCCTTATCCAGATTCCAGAGTTAGCACAATTTGCTGAAATCTGCAAAAGAAGGTTTGGTAGTCTAGTGTTAGACTATTGGAGGGATAATAACTGGATGAAACTCATGTATTCCCCTACTTTGGGAGCTATTGATCTAGCTTTGCCTCCTTGGGTTGTTAATTATGATTGTCAAGATCATCTTTTCTGAGCCCCTTCTCTGGATGGGTCTTTCTTGGTGTTGTCAGCCTATGCCCTCTCTTTTAGATAGGATCCTTCTCTTTTCTGGACTAAGGTTTGGTATTCTTCTCTTACTCCTAAAATTAATATCTTCTATTGGTTGTTTGTTTAGGATAAGTACTCACTACTGAAAACCTTTTCAAAAGGGGTTTTGTGTTACCTAATAGATGTTATCTCTGCCAACAAGCGACAAAGACAACCTCCCACCTATTTTTGCATTTTCCTTTTTCCAGGGAAGTGTGGTCGCTTGTGCTACAAAGATGGAATATTTCCTAGATTCTCCCTAACTCCATCCAAGAATTCTCTTCTCAATGGTTCTCACCTCTCTCTCATGACTTGGAAAAACTGTTATGGAAGTTTATTGTGCCTCACCTCATTTCGATGATATGGAAGGAATAGAAAAACATGATTTTTATAGATGACTTCTCCATCCCTTTGGTCATAGGCTCTAAGGTTGTCAGGAATATAGTGGAAAATATCAATTTAGCCTTCAATCAATGCCCATCATTGTTGGAAGGAATTCATGACAAGGGATTCCTAAGTAACTAGAATTTATCTTCGAATACTAAATCTGTAACCAGTAAGCATGTTGGGTTCTGTTTGGTTTTCTCCCCCTACTAGATGCCATAAAGACAAATTTGACAGGGCTGCTAAAGGAAACCTAGGTGTGGTAGGATGTTGTGGCATTGTCAGAGACTCATATGGAAGATGTATTGTTGCAGTTTCCCTCCCTATAGGCATCTATACTTGCCATGTGGCTAAAGTGATGGTTTTTCTCCACGTGTGTAAGATCGTGGTGGATCAAAGATGTATGAAACTATGGCTCGAAGGTGACTCCATGAATATTATTAATTGCATAAAAGGTAACAATAAGTCCTCCGTATGATCAATCACATCATTGATCAAATAAATACCCCTCTAAGTATTTTTGAGAAAATCTACATCACCCATGCTTTCCAAGAATCAAACACGGTGGTGGACAACTTGGCCAACTTGGGTGTCCAACGGGATGACATCACTTCTTGGCAAGGCAAACAAGGATTAAATGATGAGGTTTTAAGCCTCATAAAGTATGACCAGATCCATCATCATCCTGGTATTATTAACATTAATCATGAAAGAGATAGATAATTTTATCAAAGGCTATACAAAGGTGTTTCCCATGCTTAAGGGTCATAAAAGGAATTATTTTAAGTGTGGGAAACATAATGTTCTAGCTATTTTAAATTCATTGGGAGGTGTTATTTTCATTCTATTTTCTGAGACCTGTGTTTTTTAGTGTGTATATGCCTATGTGGAAGATACTTTCTTTTGCTATTTTGTGACTATGGATGGTAAGCTTAAGAGAGAAGAACCTAGCGTCTGTAAATGGAAAAAGGAGGATAAGGTGTGGAATAATCTCAAAGAAGGAGGAGTTACTTCCAACATGGAGAGGCTTCACAGATTTGATAAAGAAATTTCTAAGGAGTTCATAGATAGCTGGGACAATGGTAAGGTTACTTTGTGTGGAAAAACTTTCTTTGTCACTGAAAATCTCATAGCTGAAATAACTGGTCTTAAAGTATTTGGCTTGAAATACTATAGGGGTCATATCATGGCTCAGAATGTGGCCTGTCTATTTCCCAAAAATGCAGTGGAGAAAGACCTCATGGTTAGTAGAAAGGGGATTTCTATCTGTGCACTAATATTAAACTCCTCTGGGTCAAACTTCTTAACGCCATCATGCAATATTTTAGTTTGGAAAGTCGTTATACTAGAGTCTATCATTTTTGTTTTATGCCGGTTAATCACTTTAGATACTATAGGAAAATTTATTTTCCTTTCCTTCTTTTAAAGTCTCTAGGAATGAGTATTATGGAGAATAGGAGAAGCCCTGATAAACCCATCTTGCATGATGGTCTAATTCTTCTTATTCATGGCTATGCTAAATTTAAGCTACAGGAAACCATTATGGCGCCTATAAAGGAGAAAGATAAAAAAGGTAAAATATCTCTTATGGATGAGAAAATCCCTAGAAAGAAAAAGCATAAGGAAAACCCCAAAATTGATAAGGTCAAAGCTACCGAAATCCTCACCGAGGAAAAAGGGATGGATACTTACGATGACACCAAAGAGAAGGAGGGTGACAAGGCTAAGAGTGAATCATCCAATCAAAGAAAAATGGGTCAGGACCTTAATGAGGAATCCCTAGATGATTCCTTGCAAATGGAAAGTGATGATACCTATAGTGTTAATTCTAGTGAGATGGACACTGAGGGGCCAGTTGAGAGAAATCCCATGGATGAGGATGTCAATAAGGAGGAATTGGAGGATAATAAAGAGCATGCTATCTCTTTCCATAATCTTGCTAAGGATTTATTCATCTCAGGTGGTGAAGTGAACCTGGTTGTTGCATTGCTTGACCATCCTGAGTCTGGTCATCCTAAGGAGATTTCCCAACTTGACCACTTGGGCCTAGGGTGTGGATAGAATGAAAAAATCAAGGGGTAGATAGGTTACTCCTCCCATGTTCTGGTGGACTATGAGGATTCTACAAGAATGGAAGATAGTCTATTGTTGGCTAACTCTGAGAATGAAGACAAGAATGAGGGTAAAAATGATAAGAAAGGTGTTGAGAATAAGGAAAAGGAGAAATGTCATGAGGAGATAGAGGATAGGAATGAGGGGAAAGACTTTATCCAAGCTGCCAAGGACCGTTCTGACTTGGATATGAAGATCAATACTTGGATCTATAAAGAGATTAAAGACATACATCTTAGGTATTCTGAGTTGGAGGAGAGTGTTGATAAAATTTTCCTACTAATGGCCAAGATAATTGAGCCCTCTATGAAGGGGAATGGTGATAAAGTTGTTGGTGTTAATGAGGCTCTGCTGGAGAAACTTGAGCTGAGGATTAATGTGGTGGTCAATTTTCACCTGCAGACTACTTCTAGCTGCTTTAAAAGAATTGAGCAGACCCTCAATAGGATCATGAAGCATATTTTTGAAGGCATGAAGGACATCATAGACAACTTGTGTGCTCTCTTGGCTATGATGGAAAGCAACTTTATCCCTACCATTAAAATTGATGATGATGTTGATAAGGGAGCTACCCCTGCTGGTCCAGGCTCTAGGACGAGGGTCAGTACTAAAAAAAAAAAAAAGTGGACCAAACCAAAGAGATTGTGACTCTCAGGGAGTCGATTCAATAATTCAAAGTGTTGAAAGAGGATACTACTGAATTTATGAAAAATATAAGTTAGGGTGGTTGGTCCTGTTCCTCGTGGTGTTTTTTGGGTGTTTAGTTTTTTTTTGTTGGGTGGTTGTGCTGGGGGGTTATGTTTTGCTATTCTTTTTTCCCCAGCTACTTGTTTTATAAAATGTTGTAATGCTACCTTTCTTTTGATATTGTAAAGGGTTATGGTTCCCTTAAAAAACTATTTTTACCTTAATAAAAAACATAAATATCATCATAAGAGGTGCATAATTACTACATGTCAGAGTCTACAATGTGCAAATTATGGAGTTGACACAGTCATACACTATCCATCCAAAATTCAAAGGGGATACAAAGGATCAGCACCAATGTCTCCATTCACAAGTGTATCTATGACTGATCTCCTAGAAAATATTACAACCATTCACTGGGGTATAGTTGGTTAAAGAAAGCTTTAGAATGGTGAAATAGAGTTACAAGGAGAGAAATTCATGATGAAACTACCTATGAAAGAGCAATGAGTAGCATCAAATCTGTGTACAATAATATCAAGCATGTACAGTGTGGCTGTATAAATTTTAGGACTGTCAATATATAAACACAATGAGTAATATGACTACTAGTTTCTTGCAATGTTTATCACCAAAATAGGACAGAGGTCTATGTCTCAAAGTGAATTTCCAACACATGAAAAATCTCACTATTCTGAATTCATCCAAGGAAACAAGTATAGCTGATCAATGAGCGGATCATGGAGAAATAACAAGATTATTTCAGCATAAAGTGACATATGGAGCATACAAAAAGAATAGTAAATTCAAAATGGACAGTAGGATCATGTTGTTGGATAAGGAGATGGAAAGTATGTCTTTGTATTACATGTCACAATCGGCATACAACTCATGTCAATGTTTTCCTTATATAATTTATTCTCGTTGTCATATGGCAGTATATAAAGAGACAAATATAATGAGAAAGCAATGATAACACATGAAATCAAATCCAGTATGCTGACAAAGTAATGATAGAAAGTTTGGTGCACAATGACAGTTAAAGGAAGGAGATAGTCATAAATTAAACCCGACAGTGCCATCAAGGAGGATTGTTATGTTTCTAGGTTCAGTAAGCACCCAGATCAAAAAAAATAAATGATACGAGCTTTACTTTATGCATAAAACAATGAAGAAGAAGAAAGTGATCTGGAGAATATCATGACAGTATCATCAAGTATCCAACAAAGCAAATTGTACCATAATGTGGTGAGAAGTAGGAAATCAATAGCAAAAAGGATAGTTAATAATGCTACTGTAAAATCACAAAGCAGTGAGAATTCTAATAGCATCAAAGTGGATCAATGAAGAATGCAACAAAAGGACATTGTAACAATTTCAATAAATGCAAAGACTCTATTGATATGAAAGGAAATTTTAGGTTGAAAAAGGAGCTATCAAAACTAGAGAAGAGACCATGTGTAATAAGAGAAAATCAAGAAGAATAGTGACAAATATCTCATAGACCTCATATAGCCCTTGCCATTAAATTTGGGTTTCAAGAACGGAGCTACAGGTAGACATGAAGCCTTCAAAGGACTAGATGTAGTAGAAGATAATATGAATGGTTGAAAGTACCTATAAATAGGGCACAACACATATGATTAGATATACCTACTTTTAAAATGATTATAGTGAGAAATGGTACTATGGAATTCGAAATAATGTTATATACAACTAGAGGAGAGACCTCTAGAACTGATAAAATCGGTGTTTTAATGAAATAATAGTCATGATAACAAAACTTAGAAGCCATGACCTACACAAAAGAATAGCTCAAGACCCTAAATAAATACAGAAATAGAGCATTGAAATTCATGATGTCTTTGTTAGGGAAAATCTTGAACTTACCTAGCGGCTTGGGTAACCGTCGTGACAGGTAAAAAAAATTGAGATAAAGGAAGGGTTTTGCTTATTTTGTGTGTTCATCAAGCTTAAGATACAAAATTTCTAACCAAGGATGTGTACCAGGTTTGCATGGGAATCTTCCAAACTGCATTGTGAAATAGGTTCAGACCTTCAAACCCTTGATCAAGGCATGATAGCGCTCAAAGAAACAAAATACGAAAATCAAATGATGGAGATGCTTTGAGTTAGGGTTTTCTTTTTCCTAATAATGCCATGGAACACCTTATTTTACCTTTATTTTATATTCTCTTTTGTTTTTTTAAGCCTGTGGGCTTGGCCCCAAATGTTGTTTTTTTTTTTTTAGTCAAGCTTTGCCTAGGGGGCAGTACCCTTTCTATTACTTTGAAAATAAAACTACATAGAGAAATAACAACAGCCCATGCCCACACAACCTAAACAGTTTAATGAGAAACATACATGATCCCCTACCCTATCTCAAGTAGCCTCGCTCCAATCTTGGCTAGGAAAAGGTCTTCATTAGCCTGAAAAAAAGCTTCAAAGCTAGCCAAATTATAAATTTTAACTCCCACTTTGTATAAGGACCAGGCCTTCTTCATTTTTTTTTTCTTTCCTTCCACTTCTAGCATGAAGTAACCCAGAAGGCACCCACCTGAGAGCTACTAATCTATTAAGTCAAATGCTTCTGCTGCCTCAAGGTATATATCATCCACAATAATCCTACGGACTACCCCGAGAGCATTGAGTGGATATCCTAGAGTCTGTATGAATGGTTGAAATAGATCAGTAATGAGCTTTCCATCATGTACATGACCGTTGGCCTAATAGTCACCTCCCAGAATCTATATCATAGCCAACTGATCCTTCTCCTTAGCTTTGCATAAAATCCTTCTCATTTGCTCTTTCGGGGATTCTGTCTATGACTCCTCGCACAGACATCTGATGCCTAGAACACTCTCCATTTGATATGATCCAAATTGCTACTTGGAAATTATTATATAACTCGGTCCCCATGAAGAAAGCTAAAGGGAATATAGAACAAGACATCAGTTCACAAGAACAAGTGATAAAACATTACAGATACAATACGATCTCTGCAATGTCACATGCATCAAAAGTGAGACCAAACTGTCACTGCTGGCAAATGTCCTGCCTATCTGATTCTCGTCCTTTCCATTGGAACCCAATCCTTATCTAAAATAATTTGAATATCTTTGTCAATCTTTTCATCGCTCCCAAATACCAAATCACATTGACCATCGATGCCCCTGTTGGCCAGCTTTTTTGCCACCCTGTTGCCCTCTCTAAACATGTGTTGAAGATGAAAATCACTGAGACTCTATGAGAGATCCCTCAGCCTTAGTAACCATATAGCCAACTTCCAATTGCAGAACACTGATTTTGAGACCCCATTTATTATTATTTGAGAATCTCCCTTGATGATCACCTTACCAATTCTTCTTTCTATGCACCACGGAAGCCCTGCCTCCAAAGCTGAGATTTCTTCTTCATTGTTCATAGAGATCCCCAGTCTCCTCAAAATGCCACCTATAGCCACCCCTTCCTCATTTCTAATAATTTCCCCAATATCACTCTCACCCGGGTTTCCTCGACATGCACTGTCAAAATTAAGTTTAAACCACCAGCTCGGAGGAGCTATCCAATGCGTGTCAGATCTAACTTTCTTTGTTTTGAGTTTGTGATCTCCCCTAAGGTTAATGTTCCAACAATTTTCCGTCTCCATATCCCACTTGGTCATGAAAAGATAATTCCTCCTCAAAATTTTGCTATTCACCACCTCCTTGATTGCTATTTGGAGCATTACCTTTAACCTATCAATCTGCAATTCCTCTCCCCTGAAAACCCTTCGGTTGCGCTCCTTCCAAATATGCCATACTAGCATGGATGGACTTATGAGCCAAGAAAGACCCTATTTAGATTAAACTCTATCCACTGGCCAAGAGGAAAGGAATTCCTTAAGAGTTGCATTCCTAACTGCATACCATTGCAGCTTATTGATCAACCAATCCCAGCATGCCTTTGCTACTGGGCACCAAAACAACAAATGATCTGCTGACTCTTCTTATTGTTTACACATTATGCACCAACTTGGCCCCGAAAAACCCAGAGATTTCAACCTGTTCCTTGTAAGAATTCTTCCATGGAGAATGACCCACAAAAGGCACCAGCATTTGGAAGAGGCCATTGCCCCCAACATAACTTGGATGGCCAATAATCAAAATTCTCTCTCTGCCTAAGCAATTCATAACCCAAATTGACCTTAAAATTACCTGACTTGGAAGCACTCCAAATTAGAGTATCCTCTTCAAGAGATTGTACCACTATTTTGTTTTTTAGTAGATTATGCACTAAAATAACATTCTCTAACTTTGGATCTCCAAAATCTCTCCACTCGGCCTTTGAGGAGTAGGGAGAAGGGAACACCAAATAATCCACCACCTTGATTCCTAAAGAAATTTCCATATTATTGACCCACTCCCTGTCATTAAAGAAACTGTCCAATGGCCTATCTCCTTGCCACGAGTCTCTCCAAAATAGAGCTCTCTTGTCGTTGCCAACTCGCCACATCAGATGCTCTACAATTAAAAACCTTCTCTCCCAAATGTGCCTCCAAAATTGAGAGCCCGCATCTGCATCTTCTGTAGTTAGTATCCTATCCGAATCTCTAGATTCAAGATACTTAGCATTCATAAGCTTACACCATGGTTTGTTTGGGGTTTTGAACATTTTCCAAGCCAACTTGGCCCCCAATGCAATGTTCTGCAAATCTGTGCTTCTCATTCCTACTCCTCCTTCCAATTTAGCCATACAAGTCATTTCCCAACCAATGAGACGAATCCTTTTCTCTTCATGAGCCCCTTCCCACAAATTTTTTTTAAGCAATCCATCTAAGGCAGAGGTTACCCTCTTGGGGAATCTATATATAGACAAAAAATAAATAGGAATGGCTGATAACATTGCCTTTATCACGAGAATTCTCCCCACCTATGAAAGCCACCTGTTCTTCCATGAGGAGGCTTTAATTTTCATTTTATTAAGCACCCCTTCCCAAAATTTAGAATTCATGCGACCAGCATAGAGGGATACTCCAAGATATGTGATTGGGAACAAGCCTTCTTCAAATCCTAAAATGGCTGAAATGTCTCCTCTATCCCGCCTACTAGTGTGAAAAAAGTGAACCCTCAATTTAGCCAAGCTCATGACTTTCCCTAAGCCTCTTTCGTATTCCAACAAGACCGCCTTAATGACCCTTTCTTCTTGAATAGTAGCCTCTCCAAACAAGATGGCATCATCTGCAAACTAGGAGTGTGTAATGGATGCCATACTGTCATTTATAACTATCCCTTTCCAAAGACCAATCCTATTTTGAAGCCTGATCATACGACCAAGGGCCTCTTCCATCAAAACAAATAAGAAGGGGGACAGGGGGTCTCCTTGTCAAAGCCCATTAGTAGCCAGAAAAAAACCTGAGATGGCTCCGTTAATATAAATGGAGAAATGAATAGATGAAATACAATGGAAAATACATTTGATCCATTGGGTACAAAAACCAAACCATGAAAGAAGAGCTAAAATAAATGGCCAACGAACTCTGTCATAAGATTTATTGACATCTAGCAATAATCATACTTGGATTCTTAGAAATATGCATGTTGTGGATGGTTTCTCCTGCTAAGATGATACTTAATGTAATCTCCCGGCTTGAAACAAAACCATGTTGATCTACTGAAATAATCCTGCTGAGGATAGGTTTCAGTCTATTGACCATAGCCTTGGACATAATTTTATAAAGAGAGTTGCATAAAGCTATGGGCCTAAAGTCGTCAATAGATGAGCTTTCTTGTTTTTTGGTATCAGAGCAATAACCGTGTTATTTAACTCTTTCAAAAACTCCTCTCTTTTCCTAAAAGATTCCAATACTGCAAGAATATGATCTCCTAAAAAACCCCACCATTTTTGGTAGAATTTGGTGGGAAAGCTGTCTGGCCCAGAGGCTTTATTGAGCGGACTATCGAAAATAGCTAGCTTGACTTTCTGAGGTGAAAAAAATCTCATCAAAAATTCATTTTCCTCCTCCATGACTAACTTCAGAATAATGTCTAGAATAGCTGCAGCAGAAGGGTCAAAAACATCTGAAGACCTACCCAATAATGTTTGGAAATGAGCCACTATGATGTCCTCAATAGTATCATCCTTATCTTGCCAAACACCATGAACATCCTTTATCTTATGAATCCTGTTCTGAGCTTTCTTGGCTTTAACCGATTCATGGAAGAACCTAGAATTCTGATCTCCATCACAAATCCATTTCTCCCTAGATTTTTCTTTCTAATACACCTCTTCGCTATGAAGAAGCTCCACCAATTCTCTTTTAAGTTCTATTTCTTTCTCGAAATCAGAATTGGACATGCCCAAAGCTATCACTCTCTCATTCAGGTCTTTCAATTCTTGCTCCACCCTGATCTTCTCAAAAAAAATGTTTTTGAAGGAATATTTATTCCAATCCTTAATACAAACCTTAATCTCCTTTAGTCTTTTGATTAGAACAAAACTAGGCATGCCTTGAAACCGGTCACTCTCCAACCACCACTCCTCCAATTTCGAAAGGAAATTTTTGTCTTTCCACCACATATTTTGAAACCTAAAGCTACCTTTGTAATGTTGGATGGGAAGAAGAAACTCAACTGAATGGGATAATGGTCGGACATAGAATAAGGAAGAATCGAAGATTCTACCTTAAAAGCATCCTTCAACCAGAAAGAGCCCACAAGAAAGTGATCCAGTCTTTCAGAAATCCTAGTGAAATTGGCTCGCCTATTAGTCCATGTAAACTGCCCATTACAATTAGCCACATCTGACAATGCATTCCTCTGCACAAAATCTCTAAAGTCCTCCATGTTCTGATTTGGTATCCTTATGCCTCCTGCTTTTTCATCCAAATCCAAAATCGCATTGAAATCTCCTGCCACAATAATTTTGTTACCATCCACCAAATAAATTTTGTAAGATAATTCATACCATAATTGCAACTTATCTTTCATTTTAATAGGCCCATAAACATTGATTAGTGGAAAAGAGATATTCTCCTTCATTCCTTCCACCAATCCAAAAATCTAAGAATCGTGTTTTTCCAAAAGTGTAATCTTAACATTGGTTGGTTTCCACAACATACCAATACCCCCGGAAGCCCCTTTTGCTTCCTGAAAATATCCATCCCAACTTTTGCAAGAAAATATAAAACTCAGTGCTTTATCCATACAAATATTAGTCTCTTGGAGAAGCACTACATCACTGGTCAACCTCTGCAATGCTCTTTTAAATAAGTGCTTCTTTTTAGGAGTTGCAAGACCCCTGACATTCCATGAAGTGATGATCATTTCTAACCAAGGGAGATCCCTTCTCCCTTGGATTTCCTTATAAAGTCAAAAACACTAACAATTCCCTTCTCCTTGGCCCTCTCTTCCCTTACCTGTCTATTAGAATGTCTACCTCTGCCACCTTTAGATTTACCTAGCAAGATGTTAGCCGATTGACTAACACATCTTGGTTCAACATTCTCTAATTTTTCCTCCATCGGAAATTCCTCGAAAGACTCCCTGTCGTATTCGATTTCTGAATCTGACCGAGACAAATGAGGTAAAGGCAGTGCCTTTAAAGGGCTTTTATCTTTAGAGCATCCCTACTGAACGGAGGAACATTCCCCTTCCTCCTTTTCCCAAGCCAGGGAATGCATAGGAGAAACCTTGCTCGTTTGGACCTGCGGCTGAGAAGCAGTTGCAGATACCGTTTTATTTATTGTTGCTAGTTTCCTCCAAAAATGAGAAGGTTTGACAAAGATCCTGCAATCCAACGCTCTATGATTTTGCATACCACATCTCATACACTCTAGAGAGGGCACCTCCACTTCAATATGCTGCTTCCAAATCATATCGCCTACCTTCAAAAAATGAATTCTGGGACTTCTTGCACCGCTGCAAGTTGGATTCTCGCAAATAAATACGAGTCTTGCTCTATGATTGATTCGTCAATTTCTACAAGAGTGCCCAAAGATCACCCAATACAGTCCAAACTAGAACCTCCCCAAAATTCCAGGGGCAAGTTATACATCCTGATCCATATAGGCATTTGATAAATACCCAACGGGGCAGGGTTAAAATTGGCTTGCCATGGTTGTAAGTACAGAGGCCTAATGCCAAAAAACTAGTTTTGTTTCTTCAAAATCCCATCCCTATCCTCCTCATTTTTGAAGATGACAATGAAGAAAATTTTAGGAATGAATTTAATGATGACATCCCTATTCCAATTCTTCAAAAACCCATCCTCTGGTTAGTTCTCTGGAAACCCTCACCCTAATAAACCTTCCAATAACTGCTATCTTCTCCCAAATCACCATGTCTTCTTCAACCTCTTTCAGAAGAGAAATCTCCACCACCTTTTCTTCACTCCCCTGAGAATAGCACCTTTCCTCTTCCTTGCCATGTTTGTTGGTAGCAAAGGATACCTGCCGCCTCCCTTGATGCTGCTTCTAATCCTGAGAAAAACTGCCATACTTGTTATTCTTTCATCTCCTCTGCATCTTCCGCTCCCCCTAGATTCAATAAACTATATAGTTTTACTGTAGAAATTGAAATATTATCTAACGCAGCCCCAAATGTTGTTAATATTAACAATATTTAATATTAGTATTAGTTATTGTTGATTTTCTTTCATTCAGATATTAATATTAATTTTTTTAAATATTATTTTATTTACATCATTTGTTTGTAATTAATATTTGTATTTGTAGTAGTATTATAAACTATAAGACAACTATTAATAAAAAAGATGCAATGATTTAGCATGTGCTAGAATTGTTAAGTCTTCATGACTTAATAAAAAAAATCAATGGACTTGAGAGCATTTAGGAGGGTGGAGGAAGTCTTCCAACATCTAGAGGCAATTTAGGAGTTGTTTGAGTCCTTTTAGGGGTAGTTGGATGAGGTGTCGAGTTCTTTATGGGTGGGAGTTTCTTTTTCCACCATAAAGCCATCTCTTTTGTGATTTTTTGGTTCCTCTTTTTGGGCCTACTTTTCTCATCCTACCCAAGTTGGTTGGAGGGTTGTATTTAGTGAGTCTTTGCTCACTTTTTTGGGCAATTCTTGATTATGCAGATTTTAGAGAATTAGGTGCTATTTCCAGTCTTTGGCTCATTATCTAGCATACTTATTGTAACTCATTTTGACATATATAGAGATTATATTAAAGATCATATTTATACAATTTATTAATTTCTTACTTTTTTTAGAGGTTGTGTAGTAGTGTTTGATTAATAGCGTTGTGACTGAAAATATCTTTTTTCCTTTTAGTTTGTGTCTCATGTTTTACCATCTTTGTAATTTAAGTGTTGTGTGCAAGTTGCATCTTGTGTCAAGGATTTTTGTATAGTTCATTGTTGTGAAATTAATATTTCCTTCATTAAGCTATATATAGTTAGACCTTCCTATGAAATATTTTTGCACATGCATGATAGAATAAGTTGTGTAATTTCACCACTGTGTCAAGGTTTTTAAAGATTCATAGTTCTTCTGTATTGTAAGTTAAACTTTTGGTCCATCACCTTTTCCTTTTTAGTTTTAATTATTTCAATTTTTAAATTGCTATCTCTCTTTTCCCAAAAGGTTTTGCTTCAGCATGTAGTTTAGGTGAAGTACCATATAGGAACCAAAATAGAACATGGAGATTCACTTCAATTATGAGTAATTCACTGCTCTGAAGTGATTCTATGTTGCTCTGAAATGTCAAGTTTTATAAGGATTTGATAAGGGTGCATTTTTAGTAGTTAACAATTACCTACCTCGATTTCTCATCAAATGAAAAAATCATGTTCTAATGTTTTGACATCCCACTTGTTTCTACTCATAGGAAATTTCCTTGACCATGAAAAAATATCATTTCTCTATATAGGCACATTTTCATCTCTCAATTGATATTAATTTCTTACATACACCAGTATTGCATTCACATGGGGTATTTTATCTTCACATGGTTGTTTGGATTGTTGAATATTTCATGATGTGAGAAAACAACTCATATTTAAGTAGATTATTGCTACATAATTTCCATGAATTTTTTATTAGTTTTATTATTATCATTGTTCTCATCTTCTCCTTCCATGGAATCAAATATCAATGCATCATATTATTAATCCCCTTCTTCCTAGAAGGGGGCCTTGGTTAGAAATTTCATGATTCTTAGTGCAAAAATATTTCATACATGAATCATGAATCTTATCCACATTCCTTCTAAAAATAACCAAAGATAACAACCTTTTATACAATTCATTTGGAATGAACTATTCCTAGAATCTCTAATACCTCTTCTTTAAATAAGTGTATACTCTTGTTCAAATTCATATTTATATACTACTTTGGGATAAGTTGGGTTGTGCCCATCAAATATATTAGCAATTCTTGTTATTGCATGCTACTACTTTGTAAATATTCAACAATAACATTTCACACATTTCTTCCCCTGTCAAGAATATATTCTCTACATTTTATATTTCTACTTTTTTTATTATGCTACTAACTAAACTTTTAGGAGTTTTCAGGTATTGTTCTTTGGAATCTCTGCATGAATCATTTCTACTAGGATTTCTTACCTCTAAATTTTGATAAGTAGTTTTGAATGGATTACACTAACTTTGAGCTTCCCATGTTGGTCGGTCTCATAAAGGTAGTACTATTTTTTTGATACATAGGTTTCCTTTGATCCATCTCAAATCACTTGATTTTTTGATTTATAGGTTTGAGTAAGGTAGAGCTAACACTCTTCCCTTGAATAAATTTGAAAAAATAACCAAAAAAACTTTGAGGTACCAAGAAAATATTTGTCTTAGTCAAATAAAATATAGAGCTGCAATACAAAACAACCTCACAAATAGTAACTAGGAATTTGCAAAGGTCTTGAAATTATGAACATTAATGTCAAATCATTCAAATAAATGATACCTTAATTATGAATAAGTTGAGGGGGTGTCAACTTAAACATACATCTATCCAACATATCCTCCACAAAAGCACCATTGTAAAAACATAAGTTGATAGGAAACAAAGTTCAAAAATTTATAAATTTCTTTATCCTAGACAATGATGTCCTTGTTAGGTCTGAAGGAACATAATCATAGGTCCACAATCCTACAATATTGTCACCTTCAATGCTAGGGGGTTAACTTCAAGAAGGTAAAAGGGGAGTTCATCAACACACTTAGGATATATAAAGGTATACAATGAGAGTGAGTAATGTATCATGCTCTTTGGGATTAGTTTGAAATCAAGATGGTGTTCCTAGAGGTGTTCTTAATAGATTTTGTACATACTGAATAATGTTACATAATTAAAAAAAATTGTATCTCTACCTAAGTGTACACTTATCCCAATAACTATTACTAGGTCAAGATCAACTAACTGCTTTAAACCTCTATAGAGATAATAAAACCTTGTACAATAACCTGCATGTATCAACACCATTATAATCTCATAAAATATTTTCATTACATGTACATTGAAAAGGTGAAGACATGGATGTTTGGATTCTCTATTAATTTTACTATTTATATTATAGATAACATAGTTCTTTGATTTTATATATTTATGGATTTCCAAAAACATGCATAAAACCTTCTCTAAATGCACAACCAACTAAAATGGGAATTGTTTAAATGTTGAAATGAATGATCCCTCATCAATACAAATTGATACTTACTCAATTGTGCAACTTATTCATGAACAAAGGAAGAAAAATAAACTTATATAGTATCAACACAATTAGATTGCATTCATATACAATTTCATATTTATATTACATACCAATAAAATATACAACTATTATAAGATATTTACAATGCATTAGATGTTTCCAAATAGACATCATACCTTAGTTTTATCATGCCAAGAGAAAATACATTACTTTCAAATACTTCCTTGAATCTTAGTAAATGATCATGGAGCCATACACTTAAAAGAGTGTGCCTTACAAATAATTTTATACACTATTATAAATAATATGCCTTCATTTATAGTTTTGACATTCAAAATTTAGTTTCGTAAAAAACTTTGAAGAACCTACCATACACAAACTTTGATTTGATGACCAAACCTTTTTATAAATGACTAACAAATTTATATAGGTCTATCATATCTTTTAGTCTAGTAACTTGTAGGAGCCTTGAGATTGTAAATATATTATTAAATATTTGAGGAAACCCCCATTACCCTATTCACAATAATTACTTTTATGACATTTTTGTCCCAAAATGCATGAAAACCACTTGCAAAATATCATTTCATTTGATGTACCTTTGGTTCTAACATTAAATGGCATGCGAAAGCCTACAAACATTTTTACAAATAAGATCTAGGCATAGATTTACTATATTAGGATCAACAATAGTAACCAAAAAATTAATTAGGTCATATGTCTACCTTATATTCATTTTTTTGTTCAAACACATGCCTGTTTGATTAAAATATAGTTTATAGGAACCTATAAAATTAAATATGGTAGTTGTAGGGTCTTGTCAACCAATAATCACATTATGAGCATTGCAAGAGGGTGGGTAGGATGTACAAGTGACATTTGGAATTCTCATGTTCAATTGCACCCCTTTTTCAATTTAAATATCCATGTTTTTTTCCTTTGATATGTGAAAAAAATTTCTTCATAAGAAGAAACATATCACATTGTTGGTAGAATGATAAACTTTTCAGCTATGTTGTTGTTTTTCCTCTTTGTTTTTTTTTACTTGTAATTTAATAAGCTAGAACCTAAAAGCATTCTAACACCCATTTAATCATTATCTTTAGGTTAGAGATTTTGACCACCAAACCATTCCAAATGTCTCAGGATCTTTATCCTTCAAAAGGAAAAAAAACAAATACTTAATCTTTCCTACCTTCTTTCACATCAAAATTTGCAAATTATTTTACTTTATTGAGGTTTAAAGTCTAGAAAATTTGAAAAAGAAACTATCCCTCAAGATAGGGGGATGAAGGGAAGTTTAATGATGGGTCTCAATGAGGAAAAAATGTCTTAAAGTTTTGAGGATAAAGAATACCATGTAACAAGTACTCAGATAAAGGGAAGAGAGAAATTTTGACTTTGAAGGAATACTTAGTAAAATGGTTGAGGAGTTAAGGGATCAGAGTTGGAAGAAAAGGTAGATCGAGAATGAGAATTTTAGAAATATTGTGTTGTTGTTGGCATTCTTTTCATTGATTTCAAAACCTTGAAAATTACTACCTAGTGGTATTGGTTGGTTGTTGGTAGTATTGGTTGAACATTTTTGGTTATTGGTATATTTTTGGAAGAGTATTAGTGGTTCTAGTTATACATACAGGACACATTTTGTACATATAATATTTTGTGTATAATTGTTGATGTACTTGTTTTTAAAAACATAATATATATTCAAGTACATCATCATATTCTCAATGGTTGGAGTTTTTGTTGGTATCCTATTGACTATTGTGCTCACAGAGCTCTTCCAAGTGTTCATACTTCATGGACATTCTTGTAGTTCATCAAAAATCTGGTAAAGTGATCATATCTTTGTTCTGGATAGGTTTTATCAATTCTCATCTATTGGTTGGTTCAAAAAAAAATTTTTAGTAGACACGGTCCTGGTTGTTGTGTTCCAAAGGTTCCATAATTTTTTATAAATGTAATATGAAGTAGGTGTATCTTAAGTGGTAGGGAGGTTAGATGAACAAATCACAAGCTCGTGCTCTTATTCTTTCAATATACTTGTATGTGTTCTATTTACACACCTACTGACCTATAGGATCTCTACAAAATTCATGATCCCCTAGTCTCCTTCACCAACCTAACTACAAAGGAAGATTTACCAAACCAAGTTCTCTACTTGGTGCTTACTAGCTTTCTACTCACTAGCCCTTCAACTCACCTAAAGGACTTCCACCTTATTCTTGTAAGGTACTCTTGCAGAGGTGAGGAGGTGTTTCCTTACATTTCAATTTGACTAATTAGAGGTGTTAGGAGTCCCTCGTGATTCAACTTGATAGTCGATTTCTGCAATTTGCTTCAAAAAATACCTAATGGCTAGTAGCCCTATTAGGCCTCCTATTTTGAGAAAATAGGGATTTTCTCTACTACTTTCCAAAGTAACCATGAAAATTTTCTTTGGGTTCTAGGTTCATTTTCCAACCTCTCAAATATTTTTAGGGTCTTAGGGTTCCAACCCTCCGTACAATGCCCTGGCCCAAAATGTGTGGTCTTAGGAGGGTTTCAGGACTTCACTGGCTTCTTGGATAGTCTGTAATTTTTGGACTCCAATATTGATTGGAAATACCTTCTCCTCTTCACCAACTCTTTGTAAGGCTCCCAAATTCAACTACCAATATCTTATTGGGTCTTTAATTCACCCCTCTGCAAGTTATGGCAACAATGTCTTCCCTAGCCGGGCTCACCACTGGCTCGCCTAGGGAAAGAACTTAAAAAGGATTCCTCTGCATTTGAGGTTCCAGGATCCTATACATATTATGTACATGGATCCTACTCACTATCCCCAAGAGTTCGTACATATTTAACAGTGGGATAGTGAGCTAGGTCTTCATCTTTACAAACTGCCTAGTTTAAATAAGTGACAGTGCAGAACAAAACTAATTACAAGAACCTAAATAAAGAACTTCCAAATACCAAATAAATTACACACACAGAAATAAAAACAACTAATAAAATCCATTCATGAGCTATAGTGGATAATTCAATCCATTTTCTATCTACTGCTATCAAATAACTAACTAAATGCACACAAAGCAACACTTCTTTGTATTCTCAGAAATCCAAATCTAGATAATTGGTTTCTAACCTTGGTATTAGGTCATAAAAGTTATTAAATAGGTCAAAAATTCCTTTGGTTTCCTCTTAGGGAACTTCTCCACCATTTTTGCAAAATTGGACAATGTTGTCCGAGCAACTTTTAAAAGTTGCAAATGCAACTTTTAAAAGTTGCAAATGCAACTTTTTACATCTTTTTGCATCTTTCTACAACTTCAAGAAAATGAGTTCAAACACTCAGCTAACCTCATCCTAGACTCCAACCTAGATTGCAAAATGACCCTAAACATCTCCAAGCCCCTGATGACATCATGTTAACATCATCAACTCTTCTAACCAATCAGGAGGTTTTACAACTTTTTAGCCCCTAATTACAACTTTCTAAGGACTTAAGACTTAACTAGACCATAATCCTTATTGTACTCACATACTATGGTAAACATGACCTTATGGAAAAAAAAATTCCTTAGAGGGCTTCACACAACAAAAATCATAGGATTGATTTACCAACCCATGGGTGCTCCTGCACCATTCTCCCCCTCTACACAAAGATTAAGGAACATGAGGGGATATCAGAGAGGTATCAACACCAAAATTCTTGAAGTTGATTTCCTCCACCCATGTAGCTTCAGATTTAGGGTGATCCTTCCACTGGACCAAGTGCTTCATACACACCTTGTGCCTAGTTGTCTTCTTCACTTTGGATTCAAAAATATTCTCTGCTTGAGGCTCAGCTTTTGGAGGTAAAGCTATTGTACTAACATCTTCTTAGATATCTTGACTAGCATGGTTTTCTTTTGACAATTGTCCCTTGAATTTCACCAAGTCTCCTACATTAAACATTGGTGAGATCCCCAATTCTAAAGGAAGTTTCACCTTATAGGCATTACGCCCATACTTAGCAAGTATCTTGCATGGTCCCACTCTTTCATCTAAAAATTTGTAAGCATTCCTTTCTGCAATCTAGATTTGTTCAAATGAACCATGACATAGTATCCCACATCAAACTAAACATCTCTTCTTTTCTCATCCACCTTGGATTTCAATTTGTGAGTAGCCTCTGTTATAGTCTTCTTGACTTTCTCCTGAATATCTTTCATTGTCTAAGAGAAATATTTGACATGGCCACTCCTATACTCCATGGCTCCTAGATCTTTGAGCTCACATACTCCCCTCGGGTACATACCATACACTATCTCAAAAGGACTTATGTTAGTGGTCTGGTTAACACTATCATTATAGGCATATTCAGCTTGTGGAATAACTAGATCCCATGTCTTCCCATACTCTTTGGTTAGGCATCTAAGAAAGTTACCTAACACCCTATTAATCACCTCAGTTTGACCATCTATTTTTGGATGGTGATCCAAACTACAAGTTATTACCCAATCTACTCCATAGAGTCTTCCAAAAATGACCCATAAACTTGACATCCCTATCTGACACAATGCTTAGGGGAAGTCCATGTATCCTCACTACTTCCTTAAAAAAGAGATGAGCTATATAACTGGCATCATCGATAGTCTTACAAGGAATAAAATGGATCATTTTTCTAAACCTATCTACCACCACATAGATACTATCCAATCATGTCTTTGTCTTAGGGAGCCCTACTATGAAATCCATGCTAATGCACTCCCATGGTCTATTGGGAATGGTCAAAGGTTGGTACAAACCTACATTACTAGCTCCACATTTTTATTTCATACACACAATACACTATTCAACATACCTTATGATGTCTCTAGGCAACTTGGGCCAATGATAGAATCTCTGTACTAACTCCAAAGTTTTTTTTATGCCAAAATGTCCACTGAGGCTACCATTGTGCTTCTCTTAAAAGAGATTTTTTCTCATTGAGCCCTTAGGAACACATAACTGGTTCCCTTTAAACAAAATAGCACTATATAATGTATATTCTACAAATTGACTATGAAAGTGATTTTGAAAATCAGAACATACCTTGTAGGCTTCATAAAAGTCTTCATCATCTCTATAGAGGTCCTTAAAACTCTTTATTCCAATGCTCTAGAGTTGAAATTATTGAACTATCAGTAATCTCCTACTCAAGGCATCTTCCACCTTATTCAATTGTCCCTTCTTGTACTTGATAGTAAATGTGAAGGCTTGCAAATACTCCATCCATTTTAGGTGCCTATTGCTCAATTTGTATTGTGTGTTAATATCGCTCAAGTCTTGGTTGTCTGTGAACACCACAAACTCCTTAGGTAGGAGATAATGTATCCATTTCCTAAGTGAATGTACTAGAGCATACAACTCTAAGTCATAATCTGAATACTTTTTCTTTGTTTCATTGAGCTTCTCACTAAAGAATTTTATAGGCCTGTCCTCCTGACTCAACACTCCACTTGCATCACACTCTATTGTAAATATATTGTCAAAACTAGGTAACAAGAGGATAAGTTGGGTAGCTACCTATTCTTTCAACCTCTCAAAGGATTTTCCTACTTCATAAGTCCATTTGAACTTGCTTTTCAATCCACCTTTAATGGTGTCTAGCACTGGTCCACAAATACCATTGAAATTCCTTATAAACATTCTATAAAACTGAGCTAATCCATGAAATATCCTTACCTTTATCCCATTTGTTGGTGTTGGCTAGTTCAAGATAGCCTCCACCTTTCTTGGGTCCATCTTCAATGAACCTTGAGACACTAAAAATCCCAAGTACACAAGTTCTTGTTTGAAGAACTCACATTTATCCAAGCTAATATAAAACTATTCCTCTTGTAGCCTTTTGAGAACTATCTCCAAATGTTTTAGATGCTCCTCCTTTGTTTTTCTAAAAATGAGTATATCATCAAGATATACCACTACAAATCTACTAGTGTAATCCTTTAGCACTTCATTCATTAGCCTCATGAATGTGCTACGGGCATTTGTACGCCCAAATTGCATAGCTCTCCACTCATACAACCCTTCAGTGGTTTTGAAGGTTCTCTTCCGTTCATCCCCATCCTTTATCCTAATCTGGTGGTATCCACTTTTAAGATCCAATTTAGGAAAATATTTGGCCTCTCCAAGACAGTCCATCAAATCCTCAATCCTAGGTATAGGAAATCTATATCTAATAGTAATCCTATTAATATCCCTAGAATCTGTGCAAAGTATCCACTTACCACCTTTCTTGGATTCCAAAACCATAGGTACTATACATGGGATGATGCTCTTCTTTATCAATCCTTGGTCAAGCAGCTCCTGCACTTGTCTTGCTACTTCTTGATTTTGCTTTGGTGTGAGCTTGTAAGCTTATTTATAGGGGAATGAAGCCCCTGGGACAAAGTCTATTTGATGACTTATAGACCACTTAGGAGGTAGGGTTGATGGTGTACCATCACTGGCTATGTCTCTGAACCTTTCAAGCAATTCTTGAACCTCCACTGGTATAGGTTCTTGTGTATTCTTTTCTACTTCCTTGGGATTTATAACTATAGCATAGACCTCACTGCCTTCTTGTTGAATATTTTCCATGAACTCTTTCCCACTGTGAAGTAATACACTAGGAGTCTTTGACTGGTCTCCTTCTTCATCTAGCAAAGACCGTATTTGGAATGTCTTTCCATCCTTCTTGAATGAGATTGTATTTTCTTTCCCATCATAAATGGATCCTCTGTCATATTTCCATGGTCTGCCCAATAAGAGGTGGCATGCATCCATAGGAAACACATCACATATCAACCTATCTCTGTATCCTCCAATGGAGAATTTCAGCCATGTTTGCTCATTTACAAGGACACTTTGCCTTCATTCAACCATGTCACCTTGTAGGACTACTATGGGGTATCTTTTCCAAGTTAAGCTTCTTAACTTCTTCTTTTGAGATAATTTTATTTGTGGAACCTGAATCCACAATAACCTTGCACACTTTACCAAGTATCTTTCACCTTATTCTAAATAAGTCTCCTCTTTGTTTAGGTTCCTCTTTGACTGGTTGTCTGATCAAGACTCTTCTAAACATCATATTCTTTCCCATCTCTAATTCAATGTGACTCACCTCTGGTGATTTAACACTTGATGTGTCTTTGTGTGCATATGCCACTCTCTTTTCATTGTTTGAAGAAGATGCCTTATGTGGACACCTATAAGAAGGATGTCCTATTTGACCACTATTATAGCACTTCATGCTAGAAAAATAAGAATTTCTTCTGCCTGCACCTCTTCCTCTATTATAACCTCATTGAGTTCATATACCTCTTCCATAACCTCCTTTAGAAGTCATCTCACTACTATGCTCAGAAATTTTAGACTCTCACTGGCTTCTTTGTTCAGTCTCTCTACCTTGGTAACCACCTCTATGACCTCTTTGGTCTCTACCTCTTCCTTTGTTCTTGGAAGTTTTATCTTGTGTCCTCTTTCTCTTTTCCTCAATCTTGAGTGATAACTGATAGCATTGGTGTAATGTCTTGGGACTTAGTAGAGTCATCTCCTCTTGAATGCTCCATTTTAGACCATTCAGGTACCTAGCCACCTTAAGGATCTCATCTTCAGTCACATTAGACCTCAAGAAAAGCTTTTAAAATTTCTCTATATAGGAATTTATATGAAGATCCTTTTGGCTCAAGCTCTTTCTCTGCTTATGCAATTGTATTTTTTAGTCATCAAGAATGTATACCTCCTTCACCTTGACTACCATGCCCTTCCAAGTGGAAATTGGTTTCTTTCCCTCTTTCTCCCTTTCTACTTGAATGAACTTCCACCATGTCAAGGAAGAGCCTCTAAGTCTTGATTTTTCCAATCTAACCTTCTGTTCTTCTGTGACTCCATCACATTCAAAGTGGTTCTCCATACCCTCTATCTAGTCCATGACTATATCTTCTTCCATCTTTCCACTAAATAGTGGTATACCTTCAAGAGCCTTCCCACTCATGGCTTTCAAGGCTTTCAAGAAGGGCTCTTCTTGAAACATAGCGTCAGGTTCTAGAGTTTGATCCTCTTGTACCACCTCTTTTCCCTTAGCTTCATTTCCTTCAAGTTTGTCACTGACTTCGTCAGTCTTTGTTTTCACTTCACTTAATTCTTTCTATAGTTGGGCTATTCTTTTCCTTAATAGCCTAGTGTCTACCTCCTAGTCACTGACCTTCTTGGCCAATTCCACATTAGTTACCATGATTGAAGACCCACTAGACTCACAATCTAACATACACTATGGAATCCCAAATCTTTTGGGGCTCTGATATCAGATCCAATCACAAGCTCATGCTCTTAGTCTTTTAATAGAATTTTAGGTGTTTTCTCTACACACTTACTGACCTATAGGATCTCTACAAGATTCATGATCCTTCACCAACCTAACTACCAAGGAATATTTACCAAACTAAGTTCTCTACTTGGTGCTTACTAGATTTCTACTCACTAGCCCTTCAACTCACCTAAACGACTTCCACCCCCATTCTTGTAAGGTACTCTTGCAGAGGTGAAGAGATTTTTCTTAAAATTTTCAATTTGACCAATTAGAGGTGTTAGGAGTCCCTCTTGATTCAACTTGATAGTCGATTTATGCAATTTGCTTCAAAACATGCCTAATGGCTAGTAGCCTTATTAGGCCTCCTATTCTGAGAAAATAGGGTTTTTATCCACTTCTTTCCAAAGTAACCCTGAAATTTTTTTTGGGGTTCTAGGTTCATTTTCAAACCTCTCAAATATTTAAGGGTTTTTAGGGTTCCAACCCTCCGTACTATGCCCTAACCCAAAATGTGTGGTTTTAGGACATCACTGGCTTCTTTGCTAGTCTGCAAGTTTTTGACTCCAATGTTGATTGACACGACCTTATCCTCTTTACAAACTCTTTGTAAGACTCCTAACTTGAACTTCCAATAGCTAATTGGGTCTTTAATTCATCCCTCTATAAGTTATGCATTCTGCAATAGTGTCTTCCCTAGCCGAGCTCACCACTGGATCACCTAGGGTAAGACCTTAAAAAGGATTCCTTTGCATTTGAGGACCCAAGATACTACACATCTATGTAAATGGAGTCTAATCACTATCCCCAAGAGGTCGTATAGATTTAACAGTGGGATAGTGAGCTAGGTCTCCATCTTTATAAACTGCCTGGTTTAAACCAGTGACAGTGCAGAACAAAATTAATTACAAGAACCTAAATAAAGAACTTAAAAATACCAAATCAATGGCACACAAAGTAAGAAAAAAAATCTAAGCCATGCTTGAGCTATAGTGCAAAATTCAATCCATTTTCTATCTATTGTTATCAAATAACTAATTAAATGCACACAAAGCAACATTTCTTTGTATTCTCAAAAATCCAAATCCATACAATAGGTGTCTAACCTTGGGATTAGGTCATCACAGGTCTTATATAGGTCAACCATGCCTTTGGTTTCCATTTAGGGAACTTCTCCACCATTTTTGCAAAATTGGACAATGTGGTCCGAGCAACTTTTAAAAGTTGCAAATGCAACTTTTTACATCTTTTTGCATCTTTCTACAACTTCAAGAAAACGAGTTCAAACACTCATCTAACCTCATCCTAGACTCCAAACTAGGTTGAAACATGACCCTACACATCTCCAAGCTCCTAATGAAATCATGCTGACATCATCATCTCTTCTAACCAATTAGGAGGCTTTACAATGTTTTAGCTCCTAATTGCAACTTTCTAAGGACTTAAGACCTAACTCCGTATTGTACTCACATACTATGGTCAACATGACCTTATGGAAAACAAAACAAAATTCCTTAGACAACTTCACACAAAAAAAGCATAGGATTGATTTACCAACCCATGGGTGCTCCTGCACCATTAAGTGTGACCTATATTTAGGTCTTGTGATAAGGTGTTGTAAAGACTTCTTATGTATGTCCCAGATTTAAGTTTGGTGTTAGCGTGTTAAATATAATTGTAATATATTTTGTATTGTGGACAAAATGTTTTGTGGCCTGGCCGACATTTGTGGCAACCCTATCAGATATATATATAAAAAGATATATATTTGTGTATGTAGATAGACAGAGTGTGTGTGGAATAGTATGGTGTGTATGTGAAATAGAGAACTGAAGGTGATATAGCATGATTTTATTTTAGTATATCAGACAGTGGTGTGAAATAGGTTGAGTGATACAGAAGGAAGGCCTTATATACCATGTTGCAGAGGTTGGTGTATGTTGGGAGAGGATCTGTATCAGATCTATGTTGTTAATGATATATGTGATTTCAATCGGAACATTTTCATGTGTAGTCAAATTCAACTCTATCAATTCACATTTTATCACTAAACATGTTTTTTTATTGTAGTGAGCCTAATTATATAGGCAATTAGCCATATTTATATTTTAGGCTAGTTATCCCGACCGACATTGGGCTAAACCACAATGAGTGAACCAAAAATGAGCCCTTGTAAAAACACCTTAACCAGTGTCACCTTAACCGGATTTCATTTCATGAGAATTAGTTTCTCTGAGGTTTTTCCCAATTTGGGTTTCCACATAATTTCTAGTGTTCTTTGTGTTGATGATTTTGTGCTTTCATGTTTATATTTGTTATAATTTTTTGAATTATACAAGCATTTACCGATTCATTAAAAGTTTTAATAAGTGTTTGTGAATAACTGATTCACCCCCCCCTCAATTATTTGGCATGTTAAAAAAGTGGTCTTAGAGATTGGTTCCTTGTAGATAGAGCTTAACCTCTTGAGGAGTTGAAAGAAAACATGAAGGAAGTGAATGCATGTATCAACTAGATGAGAGAGAAGATTTGAAATTTCAAAGCAAGTCATAAGGAAGTCAGTTAGGAATTTAAAGAATCAAAATAAAAGGTGGTAGAATTGGAGAAGACGTTGAATAACAAGAAAAATTCTAAGAAATTTATGAAAGATGGATTGAAAACTTTAAAGGAAGGTTGGAAGAGGACCAAAGAATAATTCAAATAGATGTTGGAAGATTGGAAGTAGGTCAAAGGGGATATGAAGAACACTTTAAATCATAGTACAGAAGAATGGAAGAAATTTATAGAGAATCTAAAGAATATCATCAAGCTAAAGTTATAAGAAAATGAGAAGTTGGATTAGGAACTGAAGAATTTGATCTAAAAAAAAGATTTGTTGGAGAAGTACTATTTGGATCAATTATTATCCCTATAGAAGAGTCACAAAGATAAAAAAGGATTAGGGTTTATCAGTTAATGTTTAGAACTTAAGGGGAAAGGGAAAGAAAATATAGCTGAAGATGAGGCAATGTTTGAGGCTATTGGAAGGATCAAGAATTAGGATACTTCTACAAGAATGTCTCCGATAAGGAAACCAAATGCTCAAAGGTACTTATATTTTAATGATTATTATTAAATTTGAAAGAATTTTGGTCATAAGACAGTTGATTGTAAGATGAGGAAAGATCAAAAGATTCAATGTTTTAGTTGTCATAAGGTTGGTCATAAAGTAAGTCAATGTTGAAGTCAAGTTTCTGAATCAGATAAGAAGAATGGAATGAATAGTATCTTTCATCAGAATCTCTATGTGTGTCACGACTATGGTCATAAGGGTAATCAATGCAGATCTATATTTTAGCCATAGAGAGCACGATGGAGGAATGTTAATTGTTTAAAATATGGTCAGATTGGTAATTATGATAACACATACAGATCTGGTGGTATTTTAATAAATGTTGGAGAAAGGAATAATATTTCAATTTCAAGTGAATCTTAGAAGATTGGCATGATATGAAAGAAGAAAGAGATTTTTGGTGAAGAGAGCCATGTGGTACCAAATCCTAATACTAGCTCTTTTGATAACTGATTTGAATGCTTTGACTTAGGGGGAGTATTAAATTTCTATATCAGTCACTTCTCCTACTCTGAGATAATATTGATCGCAACTAACTTGTCTTTGGTATGATATTGGTTGGATAGCTAATAATTGTGGTTATTGATTGATGTGCACAGTCTGGATGGGTTGCACCAATGATATTTAATTTTTGGTGGGAAAATAAAATATGAAGGTTTGTGGTTATAAATGTGAATTTTTGAAATCATTTGGTACTATTGCAAGGAGAAAAATCAGAAGTTTTTAGCAAATCCTGAGAGAAAGATTGAAGAAAAATTTGTGAAGTATGGAATCACAATTGGTCATTCGTGGAACCAGTGTAGTCATATAAAAAATGTTGAAGAAGGATAAGATTGAGGAATTTGATCATGGAAGAATCCGAAAAATAGAGATTGGTTTGTCTATAGAAGAATTTCAAAGTATACAGAATCTCAGTTTGGATATATGGGGAAAATTCCTTTGGCATGTTGATAAGGAGTTCATTGTGTTTTTGCTAAGTCAGTTTTAAGATGGAAGCCTAATTTTGGACCCTATCAGGTGACAAAGAAAGTAATTGAAGACATTACAAAATTGTGCAGCATTGGAGATGTACCAGGAAATTGTAATGACCCCTTTCCTACCCCTTGACCTTTTTTCATAAATTATTACAAGTTTAGGAATTTTGAATTAGGGAATCATTCTTACTAACCAAATATGTTAAAAAATTTATCTATATTACCATCATTACTCATAAATATTAAACAAATGCAAACCATCAAGTGATTAACTAATGAACATAGTCTAGATTTAACATTCGAGGATCTCTTCATATAGACCATAGGAATCCCTTCTCTTTTTCCTTACTAATGTCATCATAAGATGGAAGACTTACTATGCCAAGGACGTGTGAAACAAACTACAAGTGGCCTCCCTCAAGGCTTAACCCCAATATTGGGACAACCGTCATGTGCCCAAAATTACTCTACCTCTCCCTTCCACAAAATCCCTACCCTAAGATATCTTAATATTAGATAAGAGGTATATTCTTGTGATTTATAATTGGACCATCTAAATCATGTCCATAATCTTCCTACTTATTCATACATACATTTTTAATTTCATTATCATACAAATTAAATATGTATGTATGCATGTTAATATGCAATAACCTATAGTCATGAGAATCTATTGTTAAGTTAATTTCATTTTTATAATCATGAGAAATCATAATTCTCTATATAATGTATTTATTTCATAATCAATTATCAATATATAAGCTTACTTCTTAACAATATTAATGTGTTTAATAATCTATTATTTCAATATTTATTTCATAACCTATTATTCCAAAGTTTATTTCATATTATTGTTAATGTCTAATTCAAGCAAGTATTATAAATGAATTAATTCAAAGAAAGATATATTTACCTTATTTCCATGTTGGGATGTCTTTCTTTTTTACTTATTCAATATTTCTTTTCTTTTAATATTGTCCTATATTTCCTCCTTGGTATTCTCGTACATTTTCTCCTTGATTTTGACATTTATTTTCTTGTTTTCCTCTTGAATAATCACCTCTCTAATTATTATTTTACCCATTTTGTTTATTTATTTTTTCCCCTATCCTTTCTATTATGTCCTTTGATAGATGCAACCCCTCCATTTCAAATGGTTTGACTAGGAATTGGCATTTCCAGGAATTGTTCAATTTAGTGTTTGTTTCCAAAATAAAAATTAGAATAGGTTTATGTGAATTCTAATTTTGGGTCATTTTAAGCATTCCACAATTCCACGTCAGCCCCTGAAATTGGAATTGAAAAGTGGAATTGAAATTGAGAATATTATTTTGGGAAGGAAAACCCATTCCCATTTATGGGAGTGAACCTTCCATGCCCACGAAATTGTTTCCGTTCCCATTTCTCCTGCGAAATCTAAAATTGTCTGGGAAAGAATTGCATTGATTTTATAGGGTTTTTAATATAGATTTGTAGGTATTTCATGGTTTTATCTTAAGCGGAGGTTAACAAGGGAAACACAAGTTTGTGTGGATCGGGTATTTTCCATTTCTTCTCAAACGTACTCGAAGATCCATCACTTTCTATGATTTTTAAGACCTGGTTTAGCATGATTTTTTAAACATTGGAAAACCTACTTTGTAGCCTGGCTTTGTTGAAATAATTTTTAAAAACTTTTATATTAAAAAATCCATCATTTTAAATTATGGCTCTTAAAGCTCTGCCTATTATTTCAATGACAGACTTCCACTTTCACTATTCTCTGCCTCAGCTACCTTGTACGGTTTGCAGGATGATGACAAAAGCTTTCGTTTCTTAACCCAACTCATGTTTTAATGTTCTTAGATTTGATTAATTTCAGAGGGCCAAGAGATTCCATGTATTTGGGGCCAATTGATTTGTGTATTTTGTTCCTACTCTATTAATGTGATGTGAAATGAGTCCATTCTGGGACACCATGCCCAAACCGTCTACTGTGAAATGTTCCTTGGAGTCATTCAAATGAGTTCTCTTACTGTTGGTGTTTGTTGTTTGTGATGGGTGGACTTTGAGTCTTACCAGTTTTCTCTATAAGTTTTGTTTACTTTTGTTTGTCCATGACTTCTATGTGATGCTCAACATTGCCCTTCACAAGTTATAATTGTTCATGATCAGTCTATACAATTTGATTTTATTATATATAATTTTTCATTTTCTCAATACTCCTTACATACTTTAGTCTCTAGATACCATGACACCTCTGCTATGAAAGCTTTCATTATTTTAAAGTTTCACTCTGATTACTTTGTGTTCCTCTTCGAGGGCTTTGGTCGACGATTTGATGCTTGAAACCCTATTGTATAAATTTTTCATTCCCATCCTTTAGGTGGGTTTCATCTCTCGATATTCAGAAGGAGCATTTCCTAATATGCAGTGTTTTGATACTCCCTATTTCAAATGACTTTGCATCTTCACAACTCTGACCATGGATGTTATGCTCTATATTTCTAACTTTAACTATTAAAAACACCTCTCTCTGTTATCTTATGTTGCTATAGATTTTAAAAATGATTGTCTTTATCTTGCCTCTGAATATCTCTATAACCGATTTGCCTGACAGGAAAAGAATGTCTGAATTTTAAAATTAGTATAGCTCAAATTGGGTCTGGGTGAGCTTTCTTTTCCTCTGTACATTGTTGAAACACTCAAGGCTGATTTGAGCTTAGTGACTTTATGTTTACTAGTGTGATTTGCAATCATGTTGTATGTTTACTTTACACCTGCACTCTCCTAAAGTTACTGAATCTTATCACCTAACTTGGACTTTGTTCTACTTGATGAAATTAATATTGTACTTAGAAAAATTGACTTTTGTAGAAGCATTAAAGTTTTTATTGATAATTGTTCATTAGAATTTTTTGTACTCTTTGTTTCCCTTTTATAAGTAACAATACGATGTCATGTTGTGGTTTCACTGGATTGTTCCTTTAGGGTATGCATAACCATTAATTAAGTTGCATTTATAGCTAGAGACTCTCATTATTGTAGCTAATATTGGTCATTTGTGAACAATATCTGATTCCACCATAATCGTAATTTATACTAAAATATTATTTGTTGGTAACAAAAAACCATATCTTGAACACCAAAACCTCATTTTTATGATATGAAATAGTGACCTTTATGCTAACTTTTATGGATCTCTATGTTGACCATGTATTCAATATCATGTGATTAGGTTACTTCTCTTATGCATCTATACACTTATATCTTCTGTTGAAATGTAATCCATTTTCTCATGTGATATAAATACTCAAAAAATGATGTACTCCAGTTATTGGTAGTGATAGTGACACATGCTATCAACTAGCCACTCCTTGATTGACTGTGCTATTATTCCAATCAAAATATTAGTCTAATCCCATAATTGTCTATTCAATGTACTAATTGAGATGCTACTGCTATCTCAATGTTTATTTTAGACTGCTGTGGCAAACTTCAATACCTGATTGAGATCCCTAACTGAAAGGTTGGATGGCTATCCTGAAATTGTAATGTTGAAGTACCCTTAGCTATATCCAAATATGAATTACATATTAATTATAGATACCTTGGACTATATAAATGTATGATGTCACCGTAAATCTATATTCATAATGCAACTATACTCTTACTACTATGTAAGTCAACTAATATTGTAATAGTATTATGAATCTTGTTTTGCACTTGTAGCATGATTTAACATATAATTGACCTGTGACCATACTTTGTACTTCCTTTTCTATGAACCCCATAGCATGTTTCTCTTTCCCTCAATGCGATTACTAGCCGATCTTTGATATATAGATATTCAAAATTATTGTATCTTTAATGCATTGTCTATATTGCACTACCTAAATCATTGTATCATTGTCTCTTGTGATAACTGTGTAAAATAATTGATTCCAAATGAAGGAAAAATAGGTCTGATAGAGTGGTTCTTCACTCATCACATCTCTCTTTACTAAGAAAAACCAAAGAGTAAGGTCCTTGTCAGCTATTGCAAACTTTCTACCAATATTAAAGAACTTTAAAAAGATGCTTTCTTCATTTATTTATTTTCAAATCACTGCTCATGAATCAACTCAATAAAACTCAAAATAACCGTATCAAAACTGATTTTATTAATTCACTATCAGTTCTAGGTACATGACATATCACACAACAACATGTACAAAGAGCTATAAGAAGACATCACAGAACTACCGCTCAAATTGCTTTTATTTAAGTCTCTGTCAGCCCTTTTTAAAAAAGTTTCAACTTTGATTGATGAGTATGATTTCACTCAATACTACCATGTGTTGTGAACTTCAATATGTGTAATGTTGAGATCACAAGTTGATAATGCGACATGTGATGGCAGTACAGTTAGTAATCAGTTGTGCATTTTTCAACAATATTAACTAAATATTCATCACCCCACTTTTTGTATCCTATTGAATTTTGTAATTTCGCGAGTTATGGTAATTATGACATTGGATTAATTAAATTTAATTTCTTGATTTTTTGTTAATATTGTTTGCAGTTCACGAAGTCATTGATGGATCTATTTCATGATGAAATTGTTGAAGCACTTATACTCAGGAAGATGAGACTATGTCGTCTATATGTAGTTGTTGTAGCCACCCTTGCAGTAGCTTCTATACCCTTGCAGTAGCCATAGAAGCATTCTTAGATGAAATTAGAGGAGAAAGGTGTAGGCGCCAATGAGATCCAATTCTTTTTTATAAACATATCATCTATTCCAATGGCATAAATGGTCATGACAAAATCCGTATGAGTAGAAGTGATGCAGAGGGTCTAGAGTTCTAGTGTTTACCCTTCTCCAAATTGTTAATCAACTTCTTTGAACCATCTAATGGTTTCAACCACCTATGTCTCCTTCACCAAGATTGGCATCCTAGGCCCTGTTTCCAACTTGCGTCCTAGGTATAGTTGTAATTATGAAGAAACAATGCATAATCAACTCCAACTAGTCCAACTAGTCCTCCATTTACCTTGTTTTCTTATTATATTTCCCTCTAGAACCCTAAACCCTTGCTTAGGATCTTTCCCAAACTCATCTCAGGCCCTTACCTATGTTCATGATACCTTAAATGTCCATTTGAGACATTTCAAGCACTTCTGGCTACCTTAGCAATCACTTTTCTATCACTACCCTCTAGTAGGCCTAATTAGGCCTAATTGCATTAGGTCTATTTTCACCGTTTTTGGTTAAATGATGCAAATTATTCCAAACAACCCCAAGGAAGAGCATATGATTCTGAAATCTATCACATATCCCTTCAATAATCCAAAGCTACAAGTCTTGAAAACACCCACAACCCTAATATGTATCAGGCCCTAGTTTATAGCCTATTTTTTAGGTCTCTAGACCAGTCACTGCAAATTGCATTCAATTGGTCTGCAAACTTCATACCAACTCCTGAAACAATGTGATCCTTTAAGGGGACACCCTAGGGCTTCCACACATGCCACTAATATGTTCGTACTAGATCATGGGTGTGTTGTTTCAACTATATCTTCACACTATCCTGGCTCACCTACTTCAAGCAGTCAGTCTAGGGCATCACTCCAAAACTAGGAGTTCAGTTGCAAGACCAAAAAGGAAAATAAAAACATTATGTGCATACCCTAATCTATCATTCCATAAGGTTTCATTCACTTTCAACTTTGGATACTTAGGTTAGAGCCATTTTTGTTCCTGCAACTCTACAAATGGATATTGCAGACAAAGTCACCAAAAATAAAGTGTAACTCTATAATCCCTAAACTTGGAATCAAAATTGAATATGAAAAATAAATCTAAAAGTAAAATCTACACTCTCATGGAGTAAGATTGTACAATCCAATCCATACACAACCGTACAAGATTGCAGAAACTTTATAATTGCAAGGAAAACTCAAAAAAACATATGTGCAATTTGCTCACACATTTGGTCTGCAACTAAGACTTCATTAACCACCAAAATTCTTCATCCCATGCTCAAATACCCAAGCTTTGTTGGTTACCACCGTCCAATCCTTCATTTTCAACTTCTTGCAAAAGTTGCAAAAAGTTGCTTGAGCAACTTTTGAAAGTTGCTAGCAACTTTTGAGCATTTCTTGCTTTTTGATCTTTTTGGTCAACTCGATGCTTCTTGACCCATACTAGGACCCTATTTAGGACACTTAGGACCCTAGAGGAGACCATGTCCCCTAGTTGCTCAAAATTAGCAACTTGTAGACCATTTTGACAATATTTTGAACCTAGGAGCAACTTGTGCTCTTACAAACATAAATGAACAAGCTTGGATCCAAAACTTGTGGATCTTATTACAAACACATAAAAGAACCCTAAACAGCCCTAAAAACCATCTAACCAATCTTCAATCCAAAAATGGGAGGTTCTCTGCACCATACTCCCCTAGGAAAAATAACTCAAGTCCCCTGAGTTAGGAGGTCTTCAATGGTGACTCCATGCTTTAGTATGTCTATTTCAGTCATCCAAGTGGATTCAAAATCAGGTAGGCCTTGCCACTTCACAAAATACTCCTTGTAAGTACCTTTCCTGGTCTTCTTGATCACCTTGGATTCCAATACACTATCCAACTACAGAGGTTGAGGAGTGAGAAAATCTCTGACCCAATCTTCTTCTCCCAAGTCTGAAAGAGTGTGCTGACCAATGTCTGAGGAAAGACCCTTATAGGGGTATAGATCACATAAATTAAAAATGGGTGAGATGCCCAAATCAAGAGGAAACTCCACCTCATATGCATTATTACCATACTTATGCAACACCTTGAGTGGTCCTATATTCTTCATCAGTAGCTTGGTTGGCTTACCTTTAGGCTAGCTCTCCTTCCTAAGGTAGGAAAGTACCAGATCCCCCAACCTGAATTGCAAATCCCTCCTTATCTTATCTATCTTGGTCTTTTACTTGTCAACTTGATGTTTTAAAGTCTTCTTAATGTGGTCATGAAGCTCTTTCATCCGCTCTGCAAAGGATTCTCCTTGTTCAATCCTCCTATCCTATAAACTGAGATCCCTCAACTCCAAGATCCCCATTGGATCAACCCCATAAACTATCTTAAATAGGCTCTTACCAGTGATCCTATTGATGGATTCATTATAGGCATATTCTTCCTATCCTATAATGTGATCCCATGAGTGTTCATGCTTCTTAGTCAAGCATCTTAATAGGTTACCTAGAGACCTATTTACTACCTCATTTTTCCCATCTAACTGGGGATGATAGGCTAAAGAGAAAGATAAGTTTGTACCTAATATTTTCCAAGGGGTCCTCCAAAAGTGGTCCACAAACTTATTGCCCCTATCACTTACTATGTTTAGTGGCAATCCATGGATTCTCACTATGTCTCTGAAGAAAAGACCTGCAATATGTGAAGCATCATTGGTTTGTCTGCAAGGAATGAAGTGTGTCATCTTGCTAAACCTGTCCACCACTACAAACACACTGTCATGTCCTCTTGGTGTCTTAGGCAGTCCCAAAACAAAGTCCATGCTCAAGCACTCCCAAGCTCTCTGAGGTATGGATAGAGGCTAATACAATCCAGTGTTGCTACTATGTCCTTTGGCTGTCTGACATATCTGACATTACTCCACAAACTTTTTGGCATATGGTTGTAGTTTAGGCCAATAGTAATGCATATTCACTTGTTCAAGTGTCTTGTCCACTCCAAAGTGGCCTCCCAAGCTGCCTTGGTGTTTTTCCTTGACTATGTTCTCCCTCATTGAACATTGATGTATACACAGCAAGTTTCCTTTGAACAATAGTCCTTCCTGCAACATATAATTAGTAAACTCCACCTTAAAACCCTGTTTAAACTTCTCACATGCTTCATAAACAACCTTGAAATCCCTGTCTTCTTTGTAGAGGTCTTTAAGGTCACTCAACCCTACACTTTGCAATTGTATATCCTAAATAGTCAACACTCTCCTACTCATAGCATCTTCAACTTTGTTGCTAATACCTTTCTTGTGTTTTATTAAAAAAGTATATGCTTGTAAAGATTCTACCCATTTTAGGTGCCTTTGATTCAACTTCTCTTTCCCATTCAAGAAGCTAAGGGCATGATTATCTGTATAAACCACAAATTCCATTGGTAGGAGATAATGTCTCCACTTTTTGAGTGCTTGCACCATTGCATACAAATCCAAATCATAGGTGGAGTACTTTGATTGGCTTCATTCAACTTCTCTGAGAAGAAAGCCACAGGATGCCCCTCTTGACTTAACACTGCCCCAATGTCTATTTTACTAGCATCAAACTCCACCACAAATAACTGGTTGAAGTTAGGGAACCTAAGAGTAGGTAGTTCTGTTATCTTTTTCTTCAACATTTCAAAGCCTTTATTTGTTGCTTCTGTCCACTTAAACTGACATTTGATTCCTCCTTTTATAGTGTTTAGTATTGGTGCACATACATGGCTAAAGTTTCTCACAAACTTACTATAATAAGAGGCTATTCCTTGAAAAATTCTAACATATCCTATGGATCTAGGTGTTGGCCATTCCAATATAGACTTGAACTTATCAAGATCCGTCTTCATGCAACCACTAGAAACAACAAAGACAAGGTATAGTAATTCAGTTTTTAAAAACTCACATTTTTATTAATTGATCATCAATTTCTCTTGGTGTAGCCTCCTCAAAACCATTTCCAAGTGCTTCATGTTCTCCTCCTTAGACTTGCTAAAGATCAAAATGTCATCTAGATAAACAATTAAAAATTTACCTATAAAGTATGCTAGCTCTTCATTCATGAGCCTCATGAATGTTCTAGGTGTATTTGACAAGACAAAGGGCATTACAAGACAATCATACAACCCTTTATTTGTCTTGACAACTATCTTGCACTCATCACCAGGCCTAACTCTGATTTGATGGTACCCTGATCTCAAATCCACCTTGGAGAAATAACAAGAACCCCCCAAATTGTCCAACAAATCCTCAATCTGGGGTATGGGAAATCTATATCTGATTATAATCTTATTAATAGCCCTAGAGTCAATACACATCCTCCATTTTCCATCCTTCTTAGGTGCAAGGATAGTTGGCACAACACAAGGACTTAAACTCTTCCTTATAAGCCCTTTCTCTAGGAAATCTTGTATTTGTTTAGCAATCTCAGCATTCTAACATAGAGTCATTTCATATGCTTCCTTGTTAGGTAAAGTGGCTCCTGGTATGAGGTCTATCTGATGAATCACATCCCTCATAGGTGGAAAAGCACTAGGAAATCCATTATCCAAAATCTCATGGTATTTATCCAATAGTTGTTGTACTTCTTGTGGCATGTTGACTTTCTCCTTTATCTCTTCTTTTGGATTCACTATCACTGCACAACAGACCCCTTTCTCCTTCTTCGTGACTTTAAGGAACTCCTTTCCACTCAACAGAATCACACTAGTTCCCACATGCTTCTCTTCATTAGGTTTTGTCAAAGGATCCATTGTTAGTAATAACTGAGAGGGGGGGGGGTGGGTGAATCAGTGGCCTCAAAAATTTATCCTTCAAACTTAACCACCAATCAATAAACCTCAAAATATTATGTCCCTACAAGATGCATGCCATGAAATACTACTAATGATTAACTGTCTGCTGGTTTTCTCTTTCAATCCTTATTCTTTCTTGATTACCAATAAGAAGTATAATCATTTACCGAAACTCAGTAAATAAGTAGAGTTTAACAATCAATCCAGAGTTAACTATGTAAGCTACAAAACAGTAAAGAAATGAATCATACACACATAACACATGAATTTTTAATGTGGAAACCCTATTAAGGGAAAAACCACTGGGACCGGTACCCCAAATTTTCACTCTTTTGAAGTGAGCCCTGTTAGGAGCCAA
>MU225509.1:1955870-1970358 GCA_018584345.1 Thuja plicata | reverse complement strand
AATGCTACTTTCATGAATCAACCTTTTTGGCACTCCTTGAGATGTACCTCAATATATAGAAGACTGTTAAGTTCTGCTCGGTTAAGAGACTTGATGCTTCAATGGTTAAACTGAAACACTATGACCTATTTATATTGCAACTTTGAATTGCAAATTTTTAGATCTATTTAAGTACATTACCTCTCTGAACAATGTATCAATTCAATCCTTTGTGCTCCATACTTTCTGCTTTGTGATGTTGTGCTCACTGTTCGTCAGTGTCTGCATAATTCCTTAGCTCTTCCTTCAGCTTGTTTGATCATGACTGCATGAAGTTGTTCTTCATCAGTTTCTCTTCAGCATCCTCTTTCTATTCACTCCCCTTAATCCCATTTGTAAATGAATTAAGCTTGTCTCTTATATAGACATGATATTCATTGTTTCTTGATTCTTGATTCTTGGCATGAAAAACAATCCAGCCAATTAGATTTAAAGCATAATTCCTGATTTGTCTCATAGATAGCTTCTTGCCAACTATACAAATCATCTTTAAATCAATCACTTATCTCTGGTTGAATAAAACAAAGTAGACAACCAGTTAAGTCTATTTTTAGCTCTGCCAGCTAGATATTTTGTCATTTTCTAAACTCTCTATTCCATCGGTCACCACTATTGTTAGTCGTCAGTGACAACTGACAGTTCCATCAGTGAGACTCCAGTTAGATTCATGATCTCTGTGCGTTGGGCATCATTGGAATTTTACTCGTCGGGCAACACTATCTTTAGCTCATAGGGAAACCTTCTGACTTTTCTTGTCATGCATTCTGTGGTTTTTCTTTGTCAGGAAACACTATACTTCTGATCGTCAGGTATCACTGTGACTGTTCTTCTTTTCTTTAACCGTCGGTGTGCACTCCATCGGTGTTATTTGTCACTTAGTGAATACTTGACTTTTATGCATTGTTGAAAGTATAAACTTTGTTGCTTTGATTCTCTGAAGTCGTTGGCATTATGTACATGACCGTACAGATGATATCAATTTGACATCAATGACAATATAATACATTAACTGATTTAATACCTTGTATTATATTCAACTTAACAATGTCAAACATTCAATCAGTTACATGTCATCATCCATTTGATACTTCTTACCTTTCATAGTGATTACATATTTTTTCTTTTCCCCATCATGAATGGCCTTTACATCATATTTCCATGGATGTCCTAGAAGGAGATGACATGCATCCATAGGAAATATTTCACATAACACTTTGTCTTTGTACTCTCCTATTTAAAACTCCACCAAGGTTTGTTCATCCACCACTATTTGTTGACCCTTGTTTAACCATGATAGTTTGTAGGGGGTAGTGTGGGGTATCCTTCTAAGCTTTAGTTTTTCCAGCATCTCGATTGACACTATGTTCTCCATGGAACTAAAGTCCACTATCACCTTGCAAATCTTCCCATGTGACCTAAAAGTAGTTTTAAACAATCTCTTCCTTTGAGATGGCTCTGCAATACTAGGAACTTTTAACAATGTCCTTCTCAACATCAAATTTTCTCCATCCAATACTCACCCTATCTTGGAGATTGGTGAGGTGACACTTTGTGTGTCCTCTTCTTGCACTAACTGAGTTCTTCTTTCTCCCATGGATGAGGTGGTAGATTTCTTAGGACATCTTCCCATAGTATGACCCACTTGGTTGCAATTGTAGCATCTGCCAGTGAAAACAAAGTTAGTACTACCTTGTGACTAAAACCTACCTCTTGGAGGGCCTCTTCCTCCATAGCCTCCCCTCTGAAATGAACCTCTATACTAGTTGCCTCCATTTTTGTTTGTAGACTAAGTTTCTTCTTGCCTACTTGGGCTTTGACATCTTCCAAAGTTACCCCTTCCTCTGAATCCTCTATTGCCTCTACCTCTTTGTTGGAAATCATTCCTCCTGCTAGCCTTCTCTACTCTCAAGGCTAATTGGAAGCATTTATGCATACTGTCAGGGGTCATCATACTGATCTCATCTTGGATTCCTTGCCTCAATCCATTGAGGTACCTTTGTTACCCTTTCTACTTCTTCTTCCCGTCTTCTTTCTCTTAGGCTCAATTTATTGAACTCCTCAGTATAGGCACTTACTGTCAGCTCTTTTTGTCTTAGGTTTTGTAACTTCTGATACATTTGTATCTCATAGTAGGTAGGAATTGTGCCCTCAATATAATCTTCATCCTATCCCAAGAGACTATTTTCTTCTTCCTAGTGGTTACCTTGTCATCTTGCATCATATTCCACCAAACTAATATTGATCCCTAGAGTCTAGCCTTGGCATAAATGACTCTCTTCTCCTCTGCCACTTCCTTGTAATCAAATTGGTTATCTATGGCCTCTAACCAATCTAGCAACTCTTCTCCATTCAAACTGCCACTATAGTAAGGAATGTGTTCCATAATATCTTTGTTGATGGATTGGCATCCAAGAGAAATTTCTAGTCCTTATCCATCTCCACTTCTTTTCCTTTTCCAGCTGTCTCTCCTGTCTTGCTTTCATCCTCTTCCTCACTTTCATCTCCCCATTTAGTGACTCTCCTCTTACTCTTTGATTCTGATAGATTGGCCTTTTCCAATATATCTTGGACCAATTCCACTATGGAATCCTTTCTCATTTCCTTGGGTGGTATTCTATCAACCTCGTGGCTCTCCTCCCCTTTAGACATACACCAAACTTATTGTAGTTTTGGCTCTGGTACCACTCTGATGCAGAGGGTCTAGATTTCTAGTGTTTACCCTTCTCCAAATTGTTAATCAACTTCTTTGAACCATTTAATGGTTTCAACCACTTATGTCTCCTTCACCAAGATTGGCCTCCTAGGCCCTATTTCCAACTTGCCTCCTAGGTATAGTTGTAATGATGAAGAAACAATGCATAATCAACTCCAACTAGTCCAACTAGTCCTCCATTTACCTTGTTTTCTCACTAGATTTCCCTCTAGAACCGTAAATCCTTTCTTAGGATCTTTCCAAAACTCATCTTAGGCCCTTGCCTATGTTCATGATACCTTAAATGTCTATTTGAGACATTTCAAGCACTTCTAGATACCTTAGAAATCACTTTGCTATCACTACACTCTAGTAGGCCTAATTAGGCCTAATTGCATTAGGTTTATTATCACCATTTTTGGTTAAATGCTGAAAATTATTCCAAACAACCACATAGAAGAGCATATTATTATGAAATATATCACCTAGCCCTTCAAGAATCCAAAGCTAAAAGTCTTCAAAACACCCACAACCCTAATTTGTGCGAGGCCCTAGTTTCTAGCCTATATTTTAGGCTTTTGGACCAGTCACTGCAAATTGCATTCAATTGGTCTTCAAACTTCATACCAACTCTTGAAACCATGTGATCCTTCAAGGGGACACCCTAGGGCTTCCAAACATGCCACTGAGATGTTTGTACCAGATCATGGGTGTGTTGTTTCAACTATATCTTCACATTGTCCTGGCTCACCTACTCCAAGCAATCAGCCTAGGGCATCACTCCAAAACTAGAAGTCCAGTTGCAAGAACAAAAAGGAAAACAAAAACATTATGCATAGACCCTAACCTATCATTCCACAAGGTTTCATTCATTTTCAACTGTGGATGCTTAGGTTAGAGCCATTTTTGTTCTTGCAACTCTGCAAATAGATTTTGCAGACACAATCACCAAAAACAAAGTGTAACTTTATAATCCCTAAACTTGGAATCAAACTTGAATATGAAAATAAATCTAAAAGAAAACTCTACACTCCCATGTAGTCATATTGTACAATCCAATCCATACACAACTGAACAAGATTGCAGAAACTCTGTAATTGCAAGAAAAACTCAAAAAAACATCCGTACAGTTTGCTCACATGTGTGTTCTGCAACTAAAAATTCATTAACCACCAAAATTCTTCATCCCATTATCAAATACCCGAGCTTGGGTGGTTACAATCATCCAATCCTTCATTTGCAACTTTTGAAAGTTGCTAGCAACTTTTTAGCATTTCTTGCTTTTTGATATTTTTGGTCAACTCAATGCTTCTTGACCCATCCTAGGACACTAGTTAGGACACTTAGGACCCTAGAGGACACCATGTCCCCTATTTTCTCAAAATTAGCAACTTTTACAACTTTTAGACCATTTTGACAACATTTTGAACTTAGGAGCAACTTGTGCTCTTACAAACATAAATGAACAAGCTTGGGTCCAAAACTTGTTGGTCTTATTACAAACACATCAAAGACCCCTAAAAAACCCTAAACACCATCTAATGAATCTTCAAGCCAAAAATGGGAGGTGCTTTGCACCAAGAAGACCCTTTTTTAAACAAGCCAATATTATTAGGCAAAAAGAAAGCATTAGGGATATACTACACATTACATTATAAGAATAACTAGTGATGTTCCTACATACCCTGGGCCACAATTTGAGGAATCACAAGATTTCTCATAACTTTGGGCACTCTGGAGAGATAGTAAGCCGACACCTCCACAAAGTCTTGACGGTTCTCTTAGCACTCCATGTAGATTTTTTGTTACCTCCTGGTCCAAACACTCCTCCAGAAATTAGTGGGAAGAACCATTTCGATCCATACTTCAAGGTATATCTCATAGTTGTACATATTTATTTTCTTGAGTCTTACTTTGATTACTACAACATTCATATGATTATAAATTTTCTTCATATAGAATCAATGGATCCCATATACCAGTCATTGTCAATGTGGACATACAATCCAAATATCGTGATAGAAAAGGTAACTTTTCACAAAATGTTATGGGAGTGACTTTGTTTGATTATAAGTTTCAGTACATCCTTTCTAGTTGGGAAGGGTCCACTACAGATAGTTGTGTTCTTGCTTCATCTCTCTCTCTCGAGAAGATCCACTAGTAGTTCCACCTAGTATGTCAACATCTAACTGTCTAATGATTATATAGTCAAATATTCGTACGTTATAACATATACATTTTTACTGTATAGAAATATTATTTAGTCAATGCTGGATATCCAAATGTACCAGGATTTATTTCCCCTTATCAGTGTATAGGTTATCATGTAAAGGAGTTTTCAAGAGCAAATCTGATAAACACTCTAGAAGAGTTGTTTAACCACTGACACTCCTCACTCAGAAATTCAATAGAGCATACATTCAAGATTTTGAAGTAGCATTTTCCTATCCTAAAGCATGCAAAATATTATCATATCATGACACAAACTAAGATTTTTTTAGCATGTTTCATACTACACAACTTCATCATGATAGAGGACGATGTTCCATCCGAGGTTGAAATTGAAGAGGATGCAGATCATGGTGGGATAGATGTACTGATGCTTGAGACATATGGGATGAGTCAGCATGATAGAGATGATTGGGGCAAGTTTCAAGATGAAATAGCTACAAGGATATGGGAAGACTACAAATCTCAATCTTAGACAACTGTAATGATCCCTTGTTTTGGCTATAAAGAAAATATAGGGATTGTTACTTTAATTTTCCTTCCTTATAATTGATAATGTTCAAGAAAAAAATGTTGAAGATCTAAGTGCTCTATGTGATGTAATGACTGATTCTGATATATTTATTATGAGATTTACTATAATACAATAGAAATATCTTTACTTTGCCATTTCATACAAACCTAATTAGAGTTTTGTAATATGTTCACAAATTACACCATTACTTTCATCTTTTGCATAAGATGTTCTATAGAAGCAAACATTTGATGTTCTATATTGTATTGTTTACATATGATATTTTAACTGTCATATTACAAATTACTTCTTTGAACTGAATGTCTATCAGATTTTGGCATTCACAATGGTTATGTACTCCTGTGTAAATCTCTGCAATCTTTGTAGTGCTACTTCCATGGTGGACATGTTCATATCAGCAAAACAGACTCTAAACCAGCCAGGATCCATGCACTTGAAAGAAGACCCAGAAGATATATTCAATCTAGCCTCCCCCAACATACTTTTCCATCATTTTAACTCACCTTCTAGGTCATCTAATGGAAGCATATGCCTCATGTTAACCTAGAAAAAAATACCTAAGTTTCCTTCTAGGTGTTTAATCCCTTCTTGAGAAAGCCCCGAGATAAGCAGTTTGTGCCTCTCCTTCAATCTCTTCTTGTTCTCTGATATATAATAGTTTATAAAGTTTGAATCTAATAGCATAATGATCAATAATTTTTGTGCCTGAGAAGACACCATGCAGAAGCTAGACATTCTTCTGGCGAAAGTCACTACAGTACTCTTATATGAATATATGGCACCAACTCTAAAGCTTGGGAGACCAAGGTCCTTAGACAAGATATACACTATATGCACATTTTCTGGCATGTAGTTTTGTTTTTCCATAATTTCTACAATACTATAAAAGTGTGGAGACGAGAACACTGATTCTGAATAGATATCATCACAGACTAGATGTATTTTCTTCTACATGGAAAAATCTAACAACATTTTTAATATCTCAGAAATCGACATTGTCCCCAATGGGTTACATGGGTTTGTTATGAGAATTCCCTTCACATTCATCTCTCTCTTTTGGGCTTCTTGGAATGTTGATTCTCCTGTGTTGTATTCTTCCTCTCCAAAAAATTTCTTCTTGATCATTTTCAACATATCCTCCTGATCTTTCAGAGCCTTTCCCAGAAGTTCCTTGAAATAATTATCTCCATCTGTAATATTTTTCTCTAGCAAGTCGCCACTTGTTTTCCTCATTTCTAGGTCAGCTGGAAACTCCTCATCGATATAATTCTCAACAATCTATCTGAATCTAACTAATTAGGGGTTGTTTGTTGTTCATCTCTAGATTCTAACTCACTGGACTCTGAGTCACTATAGTATGCACCTGTCCAGAAAAGAAACATTCTCAGGTTGAGGGCCATATTAAAATCATTAGTAAATTAATTCTTAGATCATTAGTTTCCTATTCTTTTGTTGGAGTTGTAACAGTGAATTGGCACAATCTCTACACCAGTGCACCACCTCAAATCTATATCAAAGCTGTGGGGAAAGAAATGCCTTAGAAAAACATTGTTTGACAGCTGTCTTAGAGATGTAAAAACCATAGTTTCAAAGCATACTCAACTTCATAGACTCACAACTTGTGAGAACAAATAAATTTAATTTCACAACATAGAGAGTAAATTTGTTTTCATGCTTAGAACATAAAATAGTATGCCCAATTACAGAGTAATAACCTACTAGTATATAAAATATTAATTGATGACTGTCAAACATTTCTTAGAGAAATATTGAATTCATTGATATCAAAAAGTAATGAAATTTATCCGATCTTATAGAATATTTCATTGAAAGATTAAATCAATAGATTTCCTAGATTTACTTATAATTTCCTTTGTGACTATTTTTTTTTTATAGGGATGGGTGATGAAACTCAAGTAACCCATACAACCACTTCAAAATAGAAGGTTTTATGGACAAAAAACATTGAAAGGAAAGTTCTAGAATTTCTCCAGGAGCAAGTCTATCTTGGAAGAAAGGGAGAAGGGGGGTTCAGAAAAGATGCATGGAACGCCATTGAAAGGAAGTTCAATGTAGATTTTAACATGAACCTGACAAAAGATAACTTCAAAAAAAACTCAAAACATGGAAGAAGGGTTTTAGAGTAATGAAATACTTGAGGAATTCAAGAGGTTTTGTGTGGAATGAGACCACTCAATGTATGGATGTAGAGGATAGTGTATGGGAGGATCTTCTTAAGGTAACATGCTATTGAAATTATTTTTACTTAAGTAAAATCATATGTTGAAAGTTTTTAATGCAAGATGATTAGTAATTCATTCTTTATGCCAACATGTAGTGAAAAGAATTCAAAAATGCCAAGGTGTATAAGAGACAGCCATTCCAATACTACAATGAGTTAGCCTTCATTGTGGGGAATGATATGGCTAAAGGCAAGGCAAATTTGACACCTCAAGAGACAGAAGAATTCAACCCCATGGATGAGCCTTTAGATTTTGATGATGTTGATGATATAGCCACACTTATGGGGACTACTGCTGATTTGAATGATGATTTTTGTGAATCCAACCAATCAAGGAGGCCGAAAAGGAAGAAGGCAAGCATGGTCGGTTCCATGGATGTGATGTGTGAGACTCTCAAAAAGCAAAACGAGGACTTCAATATGGATCAAACTATAAAAGTGGATCATACACATTAAAAAAGATGCTTTAGATAAAGTAATGGATAATGTGTATGAGGCTCTTAAATCCATCCCTGATCTAGCTCCACATACTATGCTAAAGGCATATGACACTTTCTGAAAGGATTTGAAAGCTAAAATAAAACAACAGATACAAAGTAAAATGACAAATACACAACAACAATATTTATCCTGGTTCACCACAAATGTGGCTACGTCCAGACTGAGAGAAGAATAATTATATTAACTCAATCGTCAATTTACAATGAGGAAGGGGAGCTTTATTTATAATCTCATAACCAAACAGCTGAAAGGATAAAGGCTGCAACAGGACAAATGTCTGTTGACCTTCCAATACTCAAAAAACTCCCACCAGAAGTCAATGGATATTTCAGCTGATTAGGCATTCCCCTTCTCTACATGATGAACTACTTCAGCTTAACAAGTCCAAGAGAAGTTATTTCACATTCAAACTTCTCTTTGGTTACAAATTTCATGAATATATCTGCCAGATTGATTTTGGTATCAATCTTTTCAACCTTCAACCTGCCCTCTTCAACCATATGTTCAAAAAAGTGAGCATGAATGTCAATGTGTTTTAAACATCGCTGAGATGTATGATTATGAGCCATAAATATGGCATTGTGACTATCACTAAATAGAACATAATTATTTTGTTGATACTTCATTTCACCAAGTAGTCGCTGCAACCAAACCATCTCCCAAGCACCTTCAAAAAGAGCCAAATACTTAGCTTCAGCCGAGGAGAGAGAAATAAAATGTTGTAGCCTTAAGGCCCAACTAATAGCAGCTCCAGAAAACATGAATGTGTAACCGGTAGTAGATCTATGCTTATCCAAATCTCCAGCAAGATCTGAATCTGTGAATCTTCGCAACTGTTCATTATTGCTACCAAAGCATAAAGTGAAATATGAAGTGCCTTTTAAATATCTTAGTATCCATTTAACATCTTCCCAATGAAGCTTCCTAGTATTTCTCATGAACCTACTTACTACTCCCACTGCATGGGAAATGTTGGGACACATGGAAACCATAGCATACATTATGCTACCAACTGTTGATTTATAAGGAATGTTGTCCATGATCAATTCCTTTTCCTCTTGTGTTTTTGGACACAATTCAGAAGACAACTGAAAATGAGAAGAAAAAGGAGTAGAAACTATCTTTGCATTGGTCATGCCAAATCTTTCCACAACTTTGTTAATGTAATCCTTTTGAGACAAGATAATTTCTTTCTTCTTTCTATCCTGTGTGATTGTCATACCAAAAATCTTCTTGGCTGCCCCTAAGTCCTTCATGGAAGATTTACATGCCAACTTGGTTTTCAGATCACCAAAAATTTGAGGACTTGTTTCGGCTACCAACATGTCATCAACATATAAAAGAAGAATCACAAATTCACCATTAGGAAGTTTCTTGTAATAAATACATGGATCAGATTCACATCTTACGAAGTTTTGATCAACCATGAAGTGATCAAATTTCAAATACCACTTTCACAGGGCTTGCTTGAGCCCATACAAACTCCTTCTTAACTTGTAGTAAATATGTGCTTGACCTTTGTCAATAAAGCCTTGAGCATGCTCCATATATAGTTCCTCATCCACATCACCATGTAGAAATGCAGTCTTGACATCAAGTTGCTCCAATTCAAGATCCCACACAGTTGCAAGTCCCAAAACAGTCTGGATGGTTGTCATTTTAAAAACTGGTGAGAAAATCTCAGTGAAATCAATCATTTCGTGTTGAGCGTATCCTTTTACCACTAATCAAGATTTATAGAATTTTGTACCGCCACCTTCATCTTTCAGTTTATATACCCACTTGTTCTTAAGTGGTTTCTGATTTGGTGGTAACGAGACCAAATCCCAAGTGTGATTACCTTCTAACAAAATCATTTCTTCATTCATATCAGTCATCCATTTATCCCTATCACTTCTTAGACAAGCATCTTTATAAGTGGCCTATTCAACTTGCTCCAAAATTAACAATTCAGGCTCTATGTCTTCAGCAAGTAATAATTCATAATCTAAAAATTTAGAGGGAATTTTCTTCTATCTGGTGGATCTCCTCAATCCTTGATTCTGATTGGAATCAACATATAATTTCCAAAACTCATTACTCTGTCCAAGAGTCATCGTATCATCATGCTAAAAGTTGGATTTTGTTATAGACTATACTATGTGTTGATAGAATTTGGTGTTTTCCCCAATTTCATCATGTGTCCCTTGCCTCTTTACGCAAGGAAAATTTCCATGTTCAGTGTTGAAGACATAAGTCCCCATACCACATGAATCTACAATGGTTGGGGAGCTGGACATAGCACGCGGGTCTAAAGGAGGACTGTGTGTCCTACGTGGGTATGTAGGAGAGGATGTGGGTAGGTTATGACATTGACCTTCCATCTCTGTTGCTGTCGTAGGTTGGAGAAGACAGCTGCTCTCCCTTTCACGTGGGATTTTCTCCTTTGTTTCTTGCACAAAGTGATAGGTAGACTCCATAGCAGGTGATTTGCAGGAGAAATAATGTCCAACAGGTGTGGGGAATTCCATATAAGCATTGGCTTCCTCCCAAATAGAAGCTCTACCTTTGTGAGAATGCTAAATGGATTTGGGGAAAGCAGTGTTAACATAATAATTATGAAAGGACTCATGTACAGGATGAACCAAATTTGATTCATTCCCATTATGTTGAGAATGATTGGAGGAGTATCTGTATGTGTATGGAGCTCTCCCCTATTTTTCCTACATACTGATTTCTTCATAGGAATCATCTGCCTCTTGTTTATTATTTGAACTTGGAGTTGCAGTACGAGAAGAGAAAGGAGGATTTAAAATAGAATTTGGTGTGTATGGAACATGTTGCAAGTGTTCAGAAGAAAATGAATCAGTTTGAAATGCGGATAAGGGAACATACTCCCTTTCATGTGTTTCTTCCTTCAAAGCTGGGAACATTGTTTCATTAAACACCACATCCCGACTCTGAATTATTTTCTTTTCAACTGGATCCCACAATCGAAAACCAAACTGATCTTCTCCATAGCCTACAAATATACATCACTACGATTTTGAGTCTAACTTACTTCTGTTCTCCTTAGGAACCTGAACGAATGCTTGAAAACCAAACACCCGATGTGAGAATAAGAAATTCTCTTTCCCATCCATTCTTCTTCCGAAATACCGAAATCTAATGGAAATGAGGGGCTGCGATTTATTATGTAAACAATGGTATTACATGCTTCCACCTATAATTCTTTGCCCAAACTAGCATTAGAAAGCATACATCTAGCTTTCTCAATAATGGTTCGATTCAGCCTTCTGCTGTCCCATTCTCTTGTGGAGTATAAGGAACAACCTTGATTCTACGAATACCATAATCTGCACAAAAATTATCAAACTCCAAAGAAAAAAATTCACCCCCATTATCCATCTTTAGATATTTTATTCTATGGCCACTTTGATTTTCAACAAGTGCTTTGAAAATTTTAAATTTTGAAAACACTTCAGATTTACAAGACATCATGTAAATCCACACTTTCCAAGTATAATCATCAAGAAAAGTAACAAAATATTTTGCACCTCCATAAGAAGTTACCTCCATAGGTTTGAAGACATCTGAATGCACTAGCTCTAGCGGTGGTGTCTTCTTGTCATGTCCATTCTTCAAGAAGCTGACCCATTTTTGTTTTCCATAAAGACAATGTTCACAAAACTCCAAATCTATAGATTTTAAACCCGATAGTTGATCACGGTTGAGCATCACCTCAAGGCCTTTCTTTCTCATGTCGCCTAACCTTTGATGCCAAAGAGATACATCGCTGCCCACAAGAGTCATAGCATCTCCCACCTCACCAATAGTTTCAACAACATAAAGGATTCCCACTTTATCACCTTTTACGATAACCATAGAACCACTAGTGACTTTCCCTTTGTCTGTGAGAGTGGTGAGAAAGCCTTGTGTATATAGTTGACTCATGAAAATCATATTTTTCTTCAATTTAGGAATATGCCTAAGATCTCTTAACACCCATTTAACTCCTCCATCTAAATGCAAAACAACATCACCTTTTCCAATAATTTCACACAAATTATTGTCCCCCAAATAAACTTTTCCAAACTCACCTTCTTGGTAGTTTGTGAACAAATCCATGCATGAAGTGGCATGAAAGGAAGCACCAGAATCTAGGACCCAAGATTTAGATGTTGTGTCACTTGTGGAAAGAATTAAGATGTCATCATCTCTATCATGAGCTATGTTCACTCCGCTGTCCAATACCTTTTGTTGTGCCTTCTTGTATTTTATACGATCTTTCTTGACATGGCCAGATTTTCCACAAAACCAGCAACCGCCTTCTCTTCCTCTAGACTGCAATCTTCTAGTTGATTGTGACCACCGGTTGTAATTATTTATGCCTCTATGTTGGCTTCTTCCTCTATTATCAGTGCTAACCATGGTAAGAGCATCACCGAATGGGGTGTCTTTGTTACTTCTTCTCATATCTTCACTAAGTAAAGTGGCAACCACTTCATTGTAGACCAGATTATTCTTCATGGAATTTGAAGTGCTAACAGCTGTAACTACGGGATCCCAACTGTCAGGTAAGGAACACAACAGGATGATGTCTTTGGCTTTGTCATCTTGTGTCATACCAACCGGGGTTTCTTGACATAATAAAGTGTTTAAATCAATTATATGATTTGACATCGCAGTCCCTTCCTTCATTTTCAGCTTGTAGAGTCTCTTCATAATGAAGATTTTATTTGCAGCCGATGCCATCTCATACATGCTCTGAAGTTTTTCCCAAAATTCTTTTGTTGTCTTTTTGTTCAAGAAATTGAACAAGACATTTTGCAATAGTGAAAGAAAGATTGATGCCATCGCCTTATCATCAATCATCTTCCAATATTCATCTGACATTGCAACTGGTTTCTTAGTTTTTCCTTCGAGTGCGATTGATAAATCTTGCTTAATCAGCAAGGAACACATATGCACTTTCTACAGGCTGAAGTTATTGCCTGTGAATTTCTCCACTTTTGTATCCTCCATCTTTCTAGAAAATCAACCCCAATTTCCAATCTACACAACCTATGCTCTGATACCAATTGAAAGTATTTGAAAGCTAAAAGAAAACAACAGATACAAAGTAAAATGAAAATAACACAACAACAATATTTATCCTGGTTCTCCACAAATGTGGCTACGTCCAGACTGAGTCAAGGAGAATTATATTAAATCAATCATCAATTTACAATGAGGAAGGGGAGCTTTCTTTATAAGCTCATAACCAAATAGCTGAAAGGACAAAGGCTACAATAGGACAAATGTCCGTTGGCCTTCCAATACTCAACACTTTCATGGTTGAAACTATAAGAGCCAAAGGGTTCCTGAGAATGACTGAAGAGGAGAGAGTCGAATATATCAAAATGAAGTTTGGAGGAGTATAGTAACTTTTATGTGGATATTTCACAGATAACAATATCATACTCTTATATGTCTTTTATATGATTTAATTTTTCTTTTTGTAAGCTTTTTAGCATACTCTTCGATGAGGACATATATTTCTTTGTGACTATTATCTTATTTGATATCCACATATTTGACCTTAAAAAATTATTTTCAACTTCAAAAGTGCTTTGTTAATGGTTACATATCAAAATTATTTACTATTAATAGTTTTGTTATGTAAAGAAATCTAATTATAGGTATTTTAATAGTTGTAATTTTTTAAAATTTCTAGATAGTGAAATTATTACCTGTTAATGCTACATTGGAATGTGCCTTGTGCTTCTAATCATCTTATCTTTTATTCTATTTGGTACAGATAGAATGTTGCCTTTTCAAGGGTTTAAGGCATGGATATTTTGGAATTTACTGTGTGAGCTATCATCTTATATCTTTTTTAACTCTCTTTCATTCAAAATTAAATCATGGAGTGAGATCCGAAAAGTCTACGATGAAACTTTCTCCACAAAATCAGATTTAGACACTTGCATATAATATTGAGTAGTAGTTTTGACTTGTAGACACCCACGCCTACTACTATTTATGATTGGAGTATTTGGAGCCTAAACTATCATTGGAAATTATATCAACATATTTTAGTTTGTGACTTTGAAATCTATATTCATGTTATCTTTATTTTGTTTGGAATTCATTTATATGGAATGTCTTGATATGCTTAAAATGTGATGTGGTACACTTTAGTATAAATTTAAAACCTAATCCCTATCAATCTCAATTTATGTTTGTCTTCACACACACATTATATATATATATATATATATATATATAT
>MU225509.1:1942238-1954275 GCA_018584345.1 Thuja plicata | reverse complement strand
ATATATTAGGTAACTTAGTCTTTGTTAATATGATGACTATTATTATTTATTATAATATGAATATTAATAATAATTGTATTATTATTAATTTATTATCAATTATGGTTATTGATATTTATTGATATTAATATTATTGATTTTTAATTATTATCAATTACTATTATTAATATTTATTGATATTAATATTATAAGATATTTAATTATTTTAATATTAATATTTTTAATTAATATTATTAACATTACTAATAGTATAGGTTATTCTATTGATTAATAAATTATTAATTAATTACATTGATTAGTAATTATATAGATTAATTGGGAGCGGGTTAGAAGGGCAGGCCTTTCCCCTCAGGTTGTCTGGCCTTCCTTTGCTTTTGATTCCCCTAGGGTTAACCCTAATCCATGGATTAAAGTTCAAGCAAGGAATGACAACGTACTAGGGCTTCAAGGTTTCCAAACAAGCATTCTCGGTTTAAAGAATGACATGCACCTCTTTCCACATAGAATAGATTCAATTCCTTTCAAACTTGGGAGACAAAGCAGACAAGTTTAAATAAGAAGGATGATGATCCTGGTCCATCTTCTCTGAAAGTGATCTATTCCCCTCCTCATCGCATGCTCAACACCTGTAATCTCTCAAATCTGGTGACTCCCAAAAGGGATTTTCTCACCTTAAACATCCACGATGGTATGGTTACTAAATCTCAAGATCTGTGTAAGTCTTTAGGGATCTTTGTAAGATGGAATAGGTATGGGGTTTCATCTTCCAAAATTGCAGTTTGGTTGATGGATAAATTCCCCAATCAGGTAAGTACCACTTTACTATCAGATGAATTTATTTTTTTAGGTTGTAAAAATTCAAAGCTAAAAAAGAAAACTACTTAATGGTGGATGCCCTAATTTTAGAGGTATTAATTTTTCAATTTTAGAATTGTATCCTCTTTTTAGACCTAGCAATCTGACTGAATTCTTTGTGGAGAGGGTGGTTCTAATTCTGGATCTCCCTGTCAAATTGATAAATGAAGAATATTTTAGAAAATAGGGGTAACTTGTTAGGAAAATTTATAGGTTTTGTAGATAATAAACTTCCTCAATCAGATAATATTATCATATTTTGGATGAACATAAACATAAAAACCCTTAAAAACATTTTAATCAAAAGTAATAGCTTTACCTTCATGATTTCACCTATTCTCCTAACTAAAATTATTGAAGCAGCGGAAGAACATCCAGAGTCACATATTTCACCGGATAGGTCCAAACCAGTTGCGGTGAGGGATTCTTTATCCTTTGGGCCAGTAGCCAACATAAACCCTAGGTTGAAATTTTATTTTCATGATAAAATAGGGGGTTTTTCTATCAAGGAAACTGAGGACTCTATTCCAGATGTTTTGGAAGGAGAAATTAGGGATAAATGTAATTCTTCTGAAACTAAAAATCCACTGGGCAAGACAACAACAAAATTAGATGAAATAAATCTGGCACTTACCGTTAGTGAGAATGAAACCAATTTTGAGTGTAAGGAGGATATAGTAGTAGAATATTACAAGAAATCCCTAGAAATTATACTGATGTAGGCAGAGGAAATGAGTAGAGTACTTAGTCAAGAATTAGTTAACATTAATAAGAGATCGAAGAAATCTTCGGGGTCAAATATTTTGGCTCGAGATGAGATCTCCTCAGAGATAGAATATAAATTTTTATGTTTATCGAATGGCTCTCTTCTAATGGGTATCCTAGTGCAACAAACAACCAGAGAGCTTGATTTGGTAAATATGAAGGATTGTGGTAAGAACACACGGAGAAAAGAAATGGTTAAGAATGGTTTGAATAATGAAGATTCTCTGGACTTTGAATGGGAGGAATTAGATCCCATAAATAAGGAGGAAAATTATAGTAAAATAGTCTTTCCTAGTTCTGATAATATTATAGAGATATCAGAAATTGAGGCCATCAATGAATTCCTAAGTTTAGACATAGAATATGTGAATGGTATTGAAGAAAGATGGGTATAAAATAGAGATATTGTATTTAAGAGCTTAGAATTGATGGAAAAATATAATCCAAAAATAGAGAAAGAGAATCTCTTAGATAGTAATGCTAGAAAGCCTCAAAGATTAGGATTAATCTTGAACAAAATAGGCAAAGATACTCAATATTGTGCAAAACTAACCAAATCAAGAGGTAGGAAGTCTTTAAAATAACTAAGTAGACAGGGTTAGGCTATAGGTCAAGTTAAAATTACAACACTTATGGATGTAGGGAATGGGAAGATCCTTCCCAATCAATCATGAAGGTTATTTCATAGAATGTTAGGGACCTTAATGCCTCTAACAAACAATGCCTGCTTGAAAGGAAATTATCAGTATTTAACACAGATATAGTTATTATATAGGAAACTAAGTTAGATGAGGATGGATATAGTTCTCTTAAAAAGAAACTAGGAATACGGGAGTTCTTGGGAGCTCCATCGATTGGAGAATCAGGAGGGATAGCGATATTATGGAATCCAAGACATTGTGTATTTGATCCTTTATGTATAAATAACAATTGGATAGGTGGAAGAATTAAAAGTACAATCAGTACGTTGAGCTACCTATTAATAAATGTATATGGCCCTAAATTCCTTCATGAGAAAAGGATAATGTGGCATGAAATAAATAATTTTATTAATATGCATGCTAATGAAAATATCATCATACGAGGAGATTTCAACTCTATTTTAGATGAAAAGGAAAAAATAGGAGGATCAAATGAGTTATCCCAATCAACTCTATTTTAGATGAAAATGAAAAAATAGGAGGATCAAATGAGTTAACCCAAACGACTATAGAATTCAAAAATTGGCTTGAACATGTGAATGCTTTAGAAATAAGAATAGAAAATGGAGCTTATATCTAGTCTAATAGGAGGGCAAATGTGAATTTAATCGTTGAAAAATTGGACAAGTTTTTTTTCATTGGCAATTTAGTGAACTTCGATTTCAATATGCAGGCTATCGTTCTACCAACCTCTGGATGAGATCACTATCTTGTTTCCATGAATTTCTTGGAACCAAATCTCCCTAAGAAAAATCCTTTTAAGTTTGAAAAGATGTGGCTGATGGATGAAAATTGTTTAAAAAATATAGAAAAATGGTGGAAGGAAGCTAGCTTCAAAGGCTCAAAATGAATTTTATTATTCTAAAATTGAAATTAATAAAAAGAAATTTAATTAATTGGAATAAAGATAGCTTTGGGAATATTTTGGAAAAAAAAAATAGAAGCAAAAAACAATATTAATCTTTTGAATGAGGAAGTCTTTCCCAATGGCATGAATGAAGTAACCTTTAATAAAGAAAAAAGAGCTCCTTAAAAATTATGAAGAGATTTTAGCAAAGGAGGAAACCTTTAGGAAGCAGAGATCATGGTAAACTTGACTTGTGGAAGGTGACAGAAATGCTAAATTTTTATACAATAGTACAAAAGTTAGGAGAAACATAAATAGAATAATGAAAATTAAGAAGCCAAATGGGGACACAGTAGAAAACCCAGAGGATATATCTAGGGAAGCATAAAACATTTTAAAAATATCTTAAATAATGAAGAAGGATCATTTAAGGAAGCTCAATCTAATCTCCTTAACAATATTCCTAGGATAGTATCAGATAGCCAAAACAAAATCCTAAACGCAAGGTTCACAATAGATGAGGTGGAAAAGGCTCTTAAAAAACTCCATCCTGAAAAATATCCCAAGTCGAAAGGCTTCGTAGTCTTTTTATTTCAAAAATGTTTTCCTTTTAATGGTATAGAGATAGTAGAAGTGCTAGAAGGTATGAGAAATTCAGGTCATCTATTGAAAGAAATTAACAATACCTTTATAACATTAATTCCCCAAAAATCAAACCCATAAAGCTTTGAGGACTTTAGGCCTATCTCTCTTTACAATACAATTTATAAGCTACTAACCAAAACTTTAGCTAATACAATTAAGACTCTTCTTCCAGAACTAGTCTCTGAAGAGAAAACATGTTTTTTTCCTGGGAGATCTATTCTATATGGGGTAATTATAGCATAGGAATCTATCCACACTATTCAAAACAATAAGAAACCGAGTATGCTAGTAAAATTAGATATTAGGAAGGCATATGATAAACTAGGCTGGAGATTCTTGTGTAGGTGTCTGGAGTCTTTTTGTTTTTCTAAAACTCTGATAAACCTGATCTTTGAGTGTATTTAAGGTCCTAAAATGTAAATTTTGAGAAATGGTTCCTTGGTAGGTTTTTCTTATATCTCCCAAGACTGAGGCAGGGTGACCCTCTTTCCCCATTTCTTTTAATTTTAATGGTGGAAGCTTTAGGAAGATCTATGACTATGGCATGGAGACATGGACTTTTAGAAGGTATTATAATTACATCAAATCTAGAACCATGCACTCACCCACAGTTTTTGGATGATAATCTACTCTTTGGTGAAGCTAGTATTAAATAAGAGAGGGATTTCCACTCCATCCTTAGAAATTATACTTCTACCTCAGGTCAAAAAATTAATAAGGACAAATATGTGATCTTCTTCTTTGACACAAGTAAAGATATGGAAGGAGAAATCTATCGGACACTTAACTTCAAAGAAGGATCGCTTCCTTGTAAGTACTTAGGTATCCCACTAGAAAAAGTCAATAGATATACTAATCTTTGGAACAATGAAATTAATAATATAGATAATAAAATAGGTTCTTAGAAAGGGAGATGGTTAACTAGTGCAGGCAAAGCTATGTTGATTAAGACAATTTTATCAGCTATATCGGCCTATCAAATGATGTGCCTCAATTTACCTGAAGGTATAAAGAATAGAATAACTAAAAAACTTAGGATTTTTTTTTGGAAAGGATCAAAAGATAAGTCCAGAATGGCTTTGATTGCATGGAATTTGATTTATAAAAAGAAAGAAGATGTGGGACTTGGTATCACGGATATAAAAAAATAGAATATAGCTTTAGGATAAAAATTAGTTTGGAAGATGATAAAGGATCCAAAATCAAAATGGGTTAAAATTATGAGATTTAAATACCGAGATGGAAGGAAAGAACTTAGAATTTGCAGACATCTCTCACTTCCAAAAGGATCTAGAGTATGGAATTTTATCAGTGAATGTATGAACCTTATTTTAGAAGGCATCACGTGGGATATCAGGGATAGAGGAAGGGCACTATTTTGGGATGATTTATGGGGTGCTTTCCCTCCCTTATGAACAAAGATAAATGATGACAGAACTATAAACCAAATTATATCCATAAGAGGGAGGTTTGTTAAGGATTATCTAGAGTTCCCTTTTGGAGACCTGACTCTAGGATGGAAATGGAAACCATTTGATAATCTAGGTCTACACAAAGATAATATTTCTAAATTATCAAAGACTATGCTTATGAGAACTATCAATCCTAGAAAGGGAGTTGACTCCATTATTTGGGCAAAGGAAAATAATGGTCACTATAATTCTAAAGATGGGTATGCAATACTTCAATCACCCCCATTGGTACCATCAAATTTATCTATTGACTTATGTTGGAATAAGGATTGTATGCCAAAGGCAGGGATGTTTGCATGGGATGCTTTACAAAAAAAGAATTTTGACTGTAGAATGGTTTAGGAAAATTGGATACCATGGTCCATAAATATACCCTCTTTGTGAAGTGGAGAGTGAAAGTGTTTATTGGGTTTAACTTCTCCAATCAATGTTGGATATGGTTATTAGGAAAGTTAAGATGGACTTCAGTATTTCAAATGACATAGTGGAGGTTTTTAAAAGTTGGCCAATATTAAAAAGAAATGATATGTATAGTAAAAAATGGAGGATTTCTCCCTCTCTGTTAATATGGTAAATTTGGAAGGAAAGAAATTGATGTATCTTAAAAGCATCCAAACTAAGTATGGACCAGTTCTTGAATAAAGTAGAAGAAAACATAGTTAAAATGGTTAATTGTAGGAATATGCTTGGTAGAACAGATGTGACTTTCTCTAGCAAGGATGATGCTATCTGCAACATGTGATTTGGCTTAAAAATCCTTTCTTTCTATGGAAACAAGAAAATGACAATCGAGGAAACTCCTATTTTTGGTTGGTATAAACTCAACTTTGACGATGCTTCTAGGGGTAATCCTGGTCAGGTAGGAGTTGGTTGTTGTATCTACAAATGGGCTGGATCTAGGATCACCAAGAAATCTATTTTCATAGGGATAAAATCTAATAATAGATAAGAACTCTTTGCTCTCATAGAAGGCTTTCTATTATATAAAAATATTAACCTAGACAACATAGAAATTAAAGGGGATTCATCTCTAGTTATTAATGCAGTAAGAAATGGTAACATGCCCAATTGGCACCTCAATGGCCTGGTAGAAAGGGCTATGGAGTTGTCTACAAAATTCAACCACTATACCTTGAACCATATCTACAGATAGGGAAACAAAGATGTGGATTCCCTAGCTAATGAAGGGGCTGATGGAATATCACAGGAAATCATAATACCATGCAACTCGATGACAATATTTAGAAATAACAGAGTGCAGTGATCATCCATGTTATTATAGAATTTAGTTTATACAAAATTTTAAATTTAGGCACTATTTAGAGTCTATAAAACACTTAGTTGTAATTTGAAATCAATATTCAAGCAGGTTTTGAACATGATAATAGGACGAAATTTGGCATATATCATATGGTGTTCCCATGAAGGCCTTCTCAGCAAGTTATTTTAGTGGATTGAGGTATTTTTAATAAATTTTAATAATATACATAGGAAGAGATGTCCTTCCCCATAGATTAGTCTTTTTGAAGCTTTTACCAACTCTATTCAGTCTCTAGCATCATAAATCCAGTGTTAGGTTAAGTACTCTTTAAAGAGTAATCTAGAAGACATAATAGTTTTTTCAAAATATGTTTAACAAAAATATAAAAAGCGACTTGAGATGATTAGAACTCGTAAGAACAATAGCAATTACTGTTTAGAAGGTAATTGACTATCAGTTTAAAAAGGAGAGATAATAACTATAACCCTTAATTTATAGGCTAATTAGTAATGAATTTCTTCCTAGGTTTCCAAAGCATATATTTCTCAAGAAGATAGATTTAGGAAAGTATACTTTTTATAATATCTCCTATAAGTTGTTAAAAAAAACCTTATTTTTGAAGAAAACCCATATCATAAAATGATCAACTCAATTAGCATATACGCTAGCTAATTTCATAGCTTTGTCCTTATTACTAAATGCTCCACTCTCTCAAAATGATTATTAGTATCGCTATATTGGAGTAGGTAAGGTTCATGATATCTATTCTTTACCAATAATTTTAGGTTAACATACCCTTATCTATATTATTTCTTAATTTCTTACTTAGTACCTCCTTCTAGAAACTAGGGATCAGGTTAGATTCATTTAACAAGACTCTAAATTTAGTACGGTAGTCTCAAAATATCTACCTCTAAATAAAGCATCTAAAATGCTTTTATGTTGTTAATTTATAGTCCTCTATAAGGTATAACATATATTAGAAAAGTCTAGATTTATGGAGATTTTTGCGATGATTAGATAGCAATCCTCATTAAGAGGGACCTTTCATAATCAATCAAATAAGATGGATTTTAAAGGTAATAGATCAATTAATGATTAATAACTTTGCATGAAACAAATTTAGAATAACTATAAAAGAAACATATCAATCTATGATTATCAACTACTCACGAACTGAAATACTAGTTTTACATATATTTGATCCGCAAAAATTGTGATTATCTCAGAGACTTCCTTTCCACTCCAAGTAAGTAATTCAAGAGAAATGGATACAAATGTGATGACTTTCAGTAGGAAGGAGGAAAGGGAGTTGGCATTTCATGGATTCATCTAGCCAGAAAGGTGGAATAAGATCTTGAGCATACCAAATCATTTGACACAGAGGGAAGTTGAGATAATCTTTGGCAAAGAACGTGAGGATTTCAAATTCATATTTATGACTAATGGCTCCATTGTAGGCTATTTCATATGCTATCTCTTTCTGGAAAAATTTCCTAGGCCTACCATTTCTCAACTATAGGGATATCTTTAGATTCTTCTTGGCTTGGAAGAAGCTATTTACAGTATAGATAAAAATATGACAATTCCTTTGCCTGAGGTATATATGAAATCAGATATTGGTAGCATAGTAGGATGAGAGGATTGAAAGAGATTTCCTATTATGCTCCTTAAGAACAAGCCTATGTTTAAAGATATATGGGGGGAGGTGGAATGCAATTTGGGTTTTCTTTTGAAGTGACAGAAAGTATTTCCATCCTATGATATTATATGGTTTGAAGAATATATAAAGGCAGAAGGATATGTTATTCTAGACTCTTTCAAATGTATACCTCTTGACAAAATTCTCGTCTTTGCACCAAAAATCATTAAGAATAGCTGGCAGAAGAAGGTGCAAATTTTGGCCAAAGGGAAGGACCCTATGGGGTTGGACACAGATGATGAAGACTCCTCCGATGAAAACCTAGTTATTATCAAGAAGAACAAAGGAAGTCCAGCATAATATCATAATATATAAAGGAATCAAAATATATAGATCCCATTTTGTAACAAAGGGGTAATAGACTATAGCTCAGAAATAATATTTCAGTTTCTTTAGATAGATTAGGGCATAGATAGTTTCTAAAGGTATCGAACACATCAACTTATTTTGATAATATCCATGATGAATGTTTTGAGACTATAAAAGAACATATCAGCTATAAGGTTTTAAAATTCTATCAATATGAATGAAAGCTACTACCATATTAGTACCTAGATTAAATTCTATGCAATAAGGAAGATCTCTTTGTTTAAATACTATATAGCCTTTTGAACCTTAGCATAGCTAGAATAGAGTAGCATCTTGCTTTAATATATCTGGGTGAGTAAGTTTTTAAGAATTAGTAAAAAATACCATTTCACCTTCTGTGGATTATTCAAATTTGTTATTAAGAACCAATTTATTTCTATTAGCTACATTAGTAGATAGGAATTCAAGGAAGGAAGTCATGTTGTGTAGATTAGCACTTAATGCTAGCTTTCATTTAAAATTTTCTAGTCCGTAGAAGGGATTTATTCAAACACATTAATAGTACTTAGTGAATGGATATCTCTAAAGAATAGAATACTAATGATTTTTTTTTAAATAATCTGGTTCAAATCCTAACAAGATAATATGAATTTTTTTCATCATTGCATTTGGGAATAAACTCAAGATTTATCAATATATATATATGTATATATATATAGTTCTATATATATATATATATATATAAGAAAAAATATATATAATTATATACGGTTATAAATTCCTATCGAGTGCCCTGTTAGGGATTTTTCTTGTATGAACCACAGTGCTTGAAATGACTACTTGAACACTATGCCTTCTAATACTGATTCAGAGACAAGAAAAGCCTAATTGCTAAGGAATGGATAAGGTCCTTCTTCATTTTTGAGCTCCACATATACTCAGGCAGGTTTTACCTCTTATGATTGTTGTTTACATAGTATGTATTAATGTGGACACTGATTTGGTATGTACCTTTGTTAAACCAACTGATAAATCACCTTGCAAATGACCAAGCATAACCAGATGCAAGATTTAACCATACAAACCATAGTCTTAAATATAGAAAAAACCAGTGATACAAGGATTTTCATCCTTCTTCCTTTTACTGTAGGAGGGATAACCTAATTATTCACTCTCCAAGGACTCACTAAAGTGGACACTGTCCTGCTGACATAGGTCCTTACTGAGTTCGGTTTGTTTGTTCTTAGTAACAAAATTATTTTGATTAAATTGATTTTGATATTGGATGAGGAACAGACTGCAAACTATACTTTAGACCAGTGCCTATCCCTTGGGCAAAGAGTCAATGAAAACATAAATCAACAGAGATAAAATAATAGAGATACTGTAGAGTGCCTTACAAACTACATGCAGCTGAGATAGAGTGCCTTACAAACTATCCTCTCATATACATACATCTGCATCAAATCCTTATCAGAATGTTTTGCTCTCTGAAATCATCTATGAAACTTAGTCCTCTCCTTGAAAGGAACTCATAAATAATTAAACAAACTACCTTGTAGCAGGTGTATTTCAAATGCCTCACAGGTGAAACACCCTAGAGCACAAACAGAATGCAAAGAGACAAGATAATATGAAAGAGGGAAAACCACACTGTATTCTATTACTGTATTCTACTTCAACATATCCAGACAATAAGCTTTCATGAATATACAAAGACATAGAAGTATAACTTACAATAAAATTTCTACAAGACCAATAGGGACCTGCTCTGGGCATCTGTAGGAAAAACACCATAACAGAGCAGAGGAAAGGAACCCCTTACAACTGAGAAAAGAAAGAAAGATATAGAAGAGAGGAAACCCTAAAAATCTGTCTAGCAAACACCTGTCCTTCTCTCAAATCTGATCTGCACTCATTCCTTGCTTTTCAAAATTTCTCCCTCCATCTATCTGAGAAAATATCTAATTTTATCCCTTTGCAAATCTCTTTCATTCTCCCACTGAAAAAAATCCATCCAATCTGATTCCATTTGCAAAATATCTCTGAAATCTAGTCATATCTCTCTTTGAAAATCTGATTTCAAAAATCCTCTGGAAAGCTCTTTCAAATTTGACCTGTGCAATTAAAATATTATGTATTTTATCTCATTTTCCTTTGTGCAAATCTGATTTTATTCTCTGATCTTCATTCTATCCAAATCTGATTTCTAGTGTCTTTAAAAAACATCCATGAATAATCATATGGATATTGCAATAAAACTATTAAATTCCCTGTTAAAATTAACACTATGCACATTTTAAAGTCTCTGAAAATCTTAGATTTATGCATATTTTGCCCAAAAATCACCAGATTTTGACACATGGCATGCTCCCATTGGCTGTCATAAACTGGCTTTTTAACTATGCCTTAACCCTAGTTACCTTTTCTTCCTTGTCTCCAAGTCGCTGAATCATTTTAACTCATTTATTAACCTTCGGCGACCATGCGACCAACACAGTCTCACAGTTGCGAGCAAATTTTACCTCATCAGTCATTTCTGGGCGACCTCGCGACTGACATCCGGCGGCTAACTCCATATGGCAACCACACGACCAGCAACTATTTCCTCATCACGACAGTCATTTCTCTCTTCTGGCTACTTCACGACTAACCGCTAGCGGTTAGTCGCCAAGTCTCGGCGGTTAACTCTAGCATCTCCCGACTGCGCGACTAACCGCTAGCGGTCAGTCGCCAAGTCTCTAAACTCTGGTGGTGATCTTCAATCCTTCTTCTGACTACGCGACCGGAGCTTCCCGCGACTGGGCGACCAAGTGCTTCCTGCGACCATGCGACTGGATGCCACGTCATCACTTCTACAAAATTTACTTACCTTCAAATTTTGGGCATAGAAACCAAGGCATTGGATGACAGGGCGTGCGTGTGGATAGCCTCCTCATCAACTTCACATTTTATATGTTCTTGTTTTCCCTTATATGCATTTTGAAATTCACTTGAGGCATGAATGTGGGATAATGGGTTTTCAAGTTTCAAAGGCATTTTTGAAATTGGGCTCAAAACACTGTGTACAGTCCATTCCTCCATTCCTCTAGCCCTTAAGAGCTCRCCCAGAGCCTCTGGGCTCTCTTACTTACCAATGAAGAATGCGTTTTAGCATATAAAGGTCAAAAAATGCCACTGCCCAGACAATGTGGGATAATCCATTTTCGGATTTCATGGGCAATTTTAGAGAGTGTTGCACACAGACATCTATATCTCGCGAACCAAGAAGAATTTGGAAAATCTCTCCAGTAGGAAGCTAGAGAATTAGATTTGCGATAACATACCCAAAAATGAGCTTGATCCAACGGTTAGATAAAAAGTTATGCCCCCCGCAATATGACTGTATTTTTTATTTCTGCAAATCCGTGTTTATGAAATTTTTACTTAATCTTCCCCTTTTTGCAGTGTTCTAATTTAATGTTGCAAATGTTTCAAATA
>MU225509.1:1915832-1935300 GCA_018584345.1 Thuja plicata | reverse complement strand
AAGAATGTGTTTTAGCATATAAAGGTCAAAAAATGCCACTGCCCAGACAATGTGGGATAATCCATTTTCGGATTTCATGGGCAATTTTAGAGAGTGCTGCACACAGACATCTGTATCTCGCGAACCAAGAAGAATTTGGAAAATTTCTCTAGTGGGAAGCTAGAGAATTAAATTTGTGACAACATACCCGAAAATGAGCTCGATCCAACGGTTGGATAAAAAGTTATCCCCCCCGCAATATGACTGTATTTTTTATTTCTGCAAATCCGTGTTTATGAAATTTTTACTTAATCTTCCCCTTTTTGCAATGTTCTAATTTAATGTTGCAAATGTTTCAAATATCCTCCATGTGTTGGGTAGCATCTCTCCTCTATTAAATTTGCTGAAGACTTCTAAAGTTTTTAAAACTCCCAAGAAGATATGCACAGACATCCCTTTTGTTCTTTACATTTGCCTTGTTTCTGACTCCATGTTTCAATACACAGCTCTCTAATGCCATTGAATTTGTAATGAAATAATGCAGCCCCATCTTTGAAATAATTCATTTCCCTCTTCAAATGCTACACAGGAACTCCCTTTGAATTCTTTTGCAATGTGCACTCTTTGAAAATGACTAATTTGCAAACTTGATTTCATTTTGTATGCAAACTAAATATAATGCCTTTGAAACTGAATTCATAGGGTCATCAAAAAGATCTTTCAGAAACTCAACCTCTGGAGCTTGATTGAATGTCATATGTAGAACATGACCCCTCAGTTTTCTTGTTCTGAAAACAAACTTCTGAACTGATACCAATCCGGAAAGATATCACCTTAACACTTTTTGAACCGAAGCACAATAGATATGTAGAAATTGGGTTTGGAATCGGCAAAGAAAAGTGATCTACCGGATTGGTCAAAGTTTGGGAATCTTCAAAGGAGTTCATTCCTAGGTCTAAAATGCAGATCAAATTTCAATTATGTCTAACCTTGAATGGAGTACAAATGGGAAAAGGACAAAGCATGTCATTTAATTCTGAATTCTGCAGTTTAGTGAAACTTTAATAAATTGGAAACGGAAAGGCTCTGGCAAAGTGGACAAACGGATTGGCAGGAGTCTATAAATCTTCAGGTAGGTACACTCCTATGTTTGAAATACTAGGGAAAATCCAATTATCCAAAATGTTCACTCGGGCACACAATTTCAAAAGCTCAAAGTAGGACAACTTACCAATTCTGTACTTGAAAACTCAGGAAATCAGCATTAATCACTATCGGAACGGTTCTTGAAAAATTGTCATCTGATTTCACAAAGATCTGCAGACTGGGAAATATGGAGTGTGTGACCACTGGAACACAATACAAAAGGAATTCTCTCAATTGGATGAACTGGTCAAAAGTTATAACATGTCAAAATGGGCTATTCAGATTTCTAGGCAGGACAAAAACTGCAGACAATTCATGAACAACCAACTTTGGGAGTTATGAAAACTTATCAAACGGATTCGGAATGACCTAAGATCTAAAAAATAAGTTCTCTGATATGCATGGAACACATTCCCAATGTGATGGCTTATGAAACTTAACAGGGTGTAAGATACTCAGAAGCAAAGTAGGCTCCGGACAGCAAATTGACACTTTAGCAAAATGCAGATTTAGGTGACCCCCTCAAAATGACTACTCCCTAAACATGTCAGAACTGGAAATCAGGAGCTGGGACCCACTGCATATGTCAAATGAAAGGCATTGAAGAATTTTCCAAATTTATACCTTATGAAAATCATCCGGGCACTTTTTTCAATCACTCTAACTGAGCCTTCTTACACAAAAATTTCAAGGGTACTTACTTTACTTAACTGAAAATTTCAACATGGTCACTCCAAATTTGTTCCAAATTTAGGAGTACCAACATGCCCTTTCACAAGGAAAGGAAGCCCAAAAGACAGGCATGACAACGAAGCTATAGGAAGAGGTACAGTCGACTCAAACTTTATTTAAATAGACCAAGTGCTATTATCCTTTTCCATTCTATTCGTTCCTCTATTCCTTCTCTAATCCTCTAATGTCTACCCCTATTAAGCTAAAGGGAACTAAGCCTTAGATTGCCTTCAATGGGGAAATTACAATAAACAGATTAAAGTATGTTCTACTAAACACTCATTACTTAATTCTCAAAGCCATCTATTGGATTCTAGAGAAGGAATTCTTAACTAATGAGGATCGGTATAGGGTCAACTCTGATATTCTAGCAATGTTTATAGCCATGGCTATCTAGGTAGACCTAGGTAAATTTGACATTAGTAGACTCTGTGTACAAAGTTTTAAACGCAAATACCTGGGGGGTCTAGATTCAGTCATTCAGAATATTGGAGGGGATATCTCAATAACTAGGCCCAAATCTTACGACATGCTTATGATCAATGGAAGACTAGTCCCATCTTTGCCAATTATTATTATCGATGATATAACTACTCTTATCTCTAGAACCCCCATTATCAGAAGAAACTTGCACTTTGTATTTTTATTCCTACATGTTAGAGTCACAGAGGAAGCAAACTAGTTTTACTCTTATTGGCATGAAGATGATATGGGTGGCATTGGTAGAGAAGGTTTTAGTGATTCTGATGATGAAGAATTAATTGAGTTGAGGAAGGAAAATGCAGGTCCTAGAAGGAAGAAAAGGAGAAATGAGGAATCCCCTAAGACTCCTAAAGCCATGGAAGAATCATCCTAAGCTTATGATTTAGTACCTTTTTAGAAAATATAATATTGATATATGTCCATGGTTTTAGCTGCACGACTCTCTCCCGTAGATTATTTCATATCGGTGCCATGCATGATTTACATTATGTTAGATTGCCCTTTGACATTTTAGGGATTTTAAAATTATGGCACAACTCTTTTGAGGGATTTTTTTCCTTTTTGCTTCAATGGGGATTTCTATGTCTTCTGATGTTTGTTTCAATCATTTTGAAAGAAAAAGTTTTACATTACTTGATTGATATGATATAAATATCAAAGGCTAATTTTTTCTCATATCTGTTAAAATTTGATTAAGATAGTAAGATATTGTGGATGTATTATCAGGTTAGGACTTAGCTTAATTTTAGCAAATAATCAATAGCTTAAGTATTAGTTGGCTCTGGAAAAAATGATTCTTCTCATAAATTATTTCTTTTATTCATTGACATCGGCATAACTGGGAAGGAAGTATCAAATGAATATCTACCAATATGAATGTAATGGAAAAATATTGGTCTCAATAGGTATACAGGTAATATTAAAATTGAAAATATTAATTTATACACAGGTCAATATTTAAACACATCTATGATGAACTACAACTAATTGTATGTTTGAAGTCATTGAGTTTATAATCAATCGAGTTACTAATTATGTGATGATAGACATTAATCAGTTAATGTATTGTCATTGATTTCAACTTATTTTGATTATCATTGTGGCTACAAACATCCATTATGGTCCATGGATTAAACATCTGGAACAAACAAAGTTTATGCAGTCAGTAAATAAGAGTTTTGTATACGCCGAGTTAGAACAATGGACACTGAGTAAACACAGTGTATACTGAGCATAGTGTTAACCGAGCTAGGTATCATTGACGCATCACGGTATTGACAGAGTAAATAAATTGAAGGCCAAATAAATGATGAGATGGAAAATTATTAATGATTTAAAGGTAATTTATAAGGTTTTTTATGTTTATCAAATGGCTATGAAAATTCAAGATGATTGGATGAAGGAGATTGAAATGTGTTTTTGACACAACTGCCGAGGAAGGTTGAAGTGGTAAAATCAACAATGGAGATTAAGTGGAAAAATATAAGGATAGAGATTAAATAGTTTATTATGTCTATTTAAAGAGACAAGAGATTCATTATGAATCATGTGTGCATACATGCATATTGTTTAAGAGATTAACTTCATGCATGACTGATCAAACTGGCTGAAGACAGAACTGAGCATTTTTGCAGACATCGCCGAACGATAGAGAAAGAAAATTTACTGAGAAGAACATAGTATGAAGAATTAGAGGAACTAAAGTGAATATTTATCAGAGGTATTATTGCTCTTATCATAGATCTGGAAATTTGCAAATAGAGTTGTATTTGAATTACATCATACTGTATCAGTTTAACCATTGTTACAGATAAGTATCTTAACCAAGTGGGACTTAAAACTCTTTTTCTTTTTATGGCATTAAATGAATGTTGATTGTTTTCTTGTTGACCCCATAGTGAATGATTGGTCAAGGGATAACTGTTAGTGATAAATCCTCTAACCAGGTCACACCTAACAGTGTGCATTATAACCTTTAACAGGGTTGGCTCTTCACTGAGCTCACTTTAGATGAGTAAATTGTTTTGGGTTACCAGTCTTGGGTGTTTTTTCCCTTAGCAGGGTGTCCATGTTAAAAATCTATGTATTAATGTGTATGGATGTGTTGGATTGTTATTTTTCTTTACACATTACTTTATCTATATTGATCGGTAATCATATTATTTGTTGTACTACTACTTGGTAGATGACTTTGAGATCACAGTTTATATTTCACCGAGTTGATTTATATATTTGAAATTGTTTTTATATACATCTGGGAGTATTTGGGACTATAGGATAAGTAGAACTAACTGATTCACCCCCCCCTCTCAGTTATCTAACAATTAATATCAGAGCATAGAGTGCTTAGAAGGAAAGTTTTAAATGAATTAAGCTAAAGATCACAAGATGTATAAGAAAGATATGCCTAAGCTGAACAAGGAAAAAATTTCAACATGGAAGAGAAGAATGAGACTATATCTGTCAGGGATTGGAAATAATGTAACACAATACTTGGATACTAAGTTCACCTTACCTATTGGAGCTTTGAGTGTTGGTCAGCTGAGAGAAAGACATGAACACAATACTATGATGATAGAACTTGCTTCTTCACTATCTGATGTTGAATTTGAAGATGTCAAGACATGTACATCAGCCAAGCAGATGTTGGACATGCTTACACTAGTTCATGGAGGAGATGTAAATGTGTAAAGAGCTAAAGCTAAAAGTTTCAAAGGAAAATTTGATGACATGAGAATGAAGGAAGGAGAAAACATATCATAGTACAGTAACTGAATCAAGGAGGTTGTGAATGCTATTCATGGAGCAGGTGGAGTTATTGATGAAGACGCTATTTTAAGTAAGATTATCATAAATTTATTGCCTATTTATGCTATTAGAGTCTCTCCAATACATGAAATGAGAGCAGTACCTACAAATAATATCAAGATATGATATGATCATTTAAAATTTTAGCTGCTTACATGGTGATGGCCTAAAATGAGAAAGATATGATCGTTTAAAGTTAGACTGCAAATTCAAAAAGCTCAATGGTGAAGGCTAAATATTTTTCAAACCCTGTTGACATCATCAACCTGTAAGTTTAAATTTGATGGTTTCATGGCTGTCACAAAGGGTCATGCAGAACGATGGTTTGACGGCCGTCAAATTTAAGATAGTGAAAAAAAATTGATTTTTTAAAGATTTTTTTTGAAAAATTTGCCTCAGACTACGTGCTAAGATGATCAGAAATCTACCTCAATTTCTGTGCAAAAGGGTCATATGCACTACTTGGGATAAAAAAATTTGCCACAGATGTGACTTTTGCAAAATATGGGTGAGTTTACAATCATTTTCAACCGAAATGATGTTCCGGACGCAATGGTGCAGTCAGATTTGGCTCAAAAGGAGAGCTTAAAAGGTGTTGAGAGAATAATAGATAGAAGATAGAAGGAAATTTCAAACTTGCTCCATGCTAAAACAAAGATGAAATGCATTGTTTTACCTGCAAAATCAAAGTACAAACATGATCCCAAGATTTTTAAAACTAATTCAAATGTGATGACAGAAATAGATGTTCTGCCCCATGGTAGGTGCCATAAATGTATATGTTAAATGTGGCCTTCTTATTCAACCATACACTTCAACATAGTCCTTATTCATCAGCCACATATAGAAGTGAATATGATTTATTCATCCTGCATGCCTGTATGATTTGACTTGTTGCCTTTGATGACAAGTAACTGATTAAATGTTTGATAATGTTAAGTTGAAGATAATGCAAGGCATTAAATCAGTTAATGGTTTGTATTGTCATTGATGTCAACTTGATATCATCTATACGGTCATGTATAACATACCAAAGATGTCAGAGAATCAATGGAACAAAGGTTATGCTTTCAGCAATGCATAAAAGTCAAGTATTCACTAAGTGACAGATAACACCGACGGAGTGGACACCATCGGTAAAGGAAAAGAAGAAAAGTCATGGTAATACCTGATGAGTATAAGACAACGTTGCCTAATGAAGCAAAACCACAAGATTCCCGACAAGCTAAAAGTAGAGTTTCCTGACGGATGGAGATCCCAAAGGTAACTGGAAGTCACACCGACAAAACTGACAGTTGTAACCGATGACTAACTGAAGAGTTGACCGACAGAACAAAGAGTTCAAAAAGTGACAAAATATCTAGTTGGCAAGAGCTAAAGATAGACTTAACTGGTTATTTTCTTTGTTTTATTCAACCAGAGTTAAGTGATCGATTTAAAGAAGATTTGTACAGTTGGCATAAAGATAACTATGAGATAAATCAGGAGTTATGCTTTAAATCAAATTGGCTGGATTTTTTTTCACGCCAATCAAGGATCAAGAATCAAGAATCAAGAATCAAGAAATAGTGAATATCATGTCTATATAAGAGACAATTTTAATTTATTTTTTGTATCACATGAAAAAGGGATTAAGGGGAGTGAATAGAAAGAGGATGCTAAGAAGAAACTGATGAAGAACAACTTCATGCAGTACTGATCAATCAAGCTAAAGTAGAGCTAAGGAATTATGTAGACACTGACGAACAGTGAACACAACATCACAAAGAACAAAGTATGGAGCACAAAAGAATTGAATTGATACATTTATCAGAGAGGTAATGTACTTAAATAGATCTGAAAATGTGCAATTCAAGTTACATTAGAAACAGGTCATTTTGTTTCAATTTAACCATTGAAGCATCAAGTCTCTTAACAGAGCAGGACTTAACAGTCTTCTATATATTGGGGTACATCCCAAGGAGTGCCATAAAGGTTGATTCATGAAATTAAAACTGGATATGCCTGATGCCTATTGACAGTCTAAGAGAGAGGCTGATTCAAGGATGGTAGCATTAGATGCCCGATACTAAGTGACAACCTCTATGTGTAAAATCCTCTAATAAGGTCACACTTAATAGTGTGTTTGTAACCTTTAATAGGGTTGGCTCTTAACAGGGCTCACTTCAAAAGAGTGAAAATTTGGGGTACCATTCCCAGTGGTTTTTTCCCTTAATAGGGTTTCCACGTTAAAAATTCATGTGTTATGTGTGTATGATTCATTTCTTTATTGTTTTGTATTTGACATAGTTAACACTGGATTTATTGGTATACTCTACATATTTACTGTATTTTGGTAAATAGTTATACTTCTTATCGGTAATCAAGGAGAATAGGGAAAAATAAGGAAAATCAACAGATAGTTAATCATTATAAGTATTTCATGGCATGCATCTTGTAGAGACATAATAATCTGAGCTTTATTTGAATGGTGGTTGGATTAAGGATAATTTTTTGAGGCCACTGATTCACTCCCCCCTCTCAGTTATTACTAACAATTGGTATCAGAGCTTGTGTGCTTAGAAGGGAGGTTTCAAGACCTAAGTGAAAGATCACAAGATGAACAGACGAGATGTGCCCAAGTTGAACAAAGATAATTTTTCTTCATGGCAAAGTAGGATAAGACTCCACTTATCAGGTATTGGTAATAATGTTACTCAATTCATTGAAACTAAATATGTGTTTCCCACAAGAGCACCAACAGTTGAAAAAATGAGAGAGAAGAATGAACATAATGGCATGATGATAGAGCTTTCTTCCTCACTCTCCGATGTTGAGTTTGAAGATGTCAAAGAATGCAAAACTGCAAAGCAGATGTGAGACAAAATAAAACTTGTACATGGTGGTGACAAAAATGTTTTGAGAGCCAAGGCAAAAAGCCTTAGAGGAAAGTTTGATGATATCAAAATGAAAGAAGGAGAAAACATCACTCAGTACAACACAATAATTAAAGAGGTAGTCAATGCTATTCGAGGAGTTGGAGGTGTACTAGAAGAAGATATAGTGGTAAGTAAAATTCTTAGAACCTTACTGCCTACTTATGCTATTAGAGTATCTGCCATTCAAGAAATGAGAGAAATAGTAAATAGCAATGTTACTCTAGAAAATTTAATTGGAAGAGTGATTTCATTTGAGATGAATAACTTCGATAATAGTGTCTTACCAAACATAGAGTTTGCATTCAAAACTTTTATGAGAATAAGTAAATCAAGTCACAAAAACACTATGAGAAAAGATAGTGATAGTGAAAGTGAAGAAGATGATCTTGATGAAATAGAAGCACTTATGGCCAGAAGAATGCAGAGAGGAAAAGGTAAATACAAAGGTAAATTACCACTTGTTTGTTTTAATTGCAAAGAGATTGGACATTTTTCTACAAGATGTACTAACAGAAGAAAATATGATAGAAGTAATGACAGATCTTTTGAGAAGAAGTCTGACATAGATGATTGCAAAAGCTACCGACAATTAGAAAGAAGAGATACCCGAGACTATAAGGAGAAAGAAAAGAAGGTCAGCTACCTAACAAAATGCAAGGATAATGATACTGACACCAAATCTGATGAAGACATCGAGATGGTGTTTGTGGCTGTAAAGGATGATTCAGATGATGATGAAGAAAGGTATGTAGAAACAACTCTCATATCTAAAATTAGAAAAAATTATGTTTGGATCATAGATAGTGGCTACACTCATCATATAACCGGTGATAAGAAATTTTTTGAGACTTTTGAATACTACAAGCGTGGATCAGTACGAATGGAAATGACACACCTTGTCTAGTTGAAGGTAGAGGAACAATAATGTTAAATAACCAGATAAAGTGTGAGAATGCTTATTGGGTAAATGGATTGAATTATAATCTATTGAGTGTTTCTTAGTTGAATAATTCAGGTCACAAAGTAGCATTTGAAAACAAAAAAGGCAGAGATCTTCAACAAATCTGGAAATCTGATTGGTATCGATGAGCAGACAAAAGGTAACTTATTCTATCTAAATGATACTGACTCCACTTGTTTGATTGCTACAAATGAAGACATATGGTTATGGCACAAAAGACTATGTCATGTGAACTTTGACAACATGATAAAAATGAGAAAAAAGAGAAATGTCAGAGGCTTACCGACAATGATCAAGCCCGACAACATCATGTGTAAAAACTGTCAAAAAGGTAAAATGACAAAGTCTAGTTTCAAAAGAAAAACCCACACATCTGATGCAATTCTAGAATTAGTCCATACTAATTTATGTGGATCCATGAGGACAAAGAGTTATTATGGAGATAGATACTTTATTCTCTTTGTTGATGATTACTCTAGAATGATGACAGTTATGTTTCTAAAAGATAAATCTGAAGCATTCAAGATGCTTAAATGGTATAAGGCCATGGTAGAAAAACAAAGTGGTAAGGATCTAAAATATTTGAGATTAGATAGAGGAGGTGATTTTATATCAGATGAATTCACTAACTTTTGTAATGAGCATGGTATAAAAAGATAGGTTTCTGCACCAAGAATGCCACAACAAAATGGGATTGCTGAGAGAAGGAACAAATCAATAATTGATTGTGCTAGTGTACTGATGATAGAAAAATGCATCACCCAAATATTCTAGAGGGAAGCTATCAATACTACTGTTTACACACTAGACATAGTATAATTGAAGAAAGACACCAAGAAGACACCTTATGAGCTATGGTATGGATACACACCCAATGTGAGTTATTTCAAAATTTTTGGCAGTCAATGTTATTGTTTAGGTTTAGAATTACCACCCCAACTCAGGCATTGGGGATTTATATGGTATTCTATCCTAACAATGGAAACCTTCTCTAGTTGTGGGTAGACTATGATTGAGAAGGAGTCTCCGGATTCTAGGTCGGTTCCTATTGAATTTGGCTATCAATTTTATACTATCTTCTCCTGATTTTGGGAAGGAAAGGGAGAAACACTAACTAAATTTGCATGAATAGAACTTGAAAAGGTGATACACCAAATAGATTCAGTTCTCTTAAAGCCTCAAACTGACATTCACTTATCATAACCTAATGATCTCTGCAATATCACTCACTATCCAATACATAGGCTAATTTGAAGGTCACTACTAGGGTTTAACCACAAATAGCAATATTATTGTCAACAACATGCATATTCTACAAAAGGATTATATTCTATAATGTAGATTAGGAAATGATAAAATCCACTAATCCATGCTACAGATGTATTACACTTGAATGCAAAAAATTGAATAGGATTTGAAAAAATGATCACCATAAGATGTATGAAAAATGGGTCAACTATATTCTTCTCAAAATCTGTATGTAGTTACATGAATGAATCTCAAAATAAAGGAAAGGAATACAAGCATCCTCTTGCACAAAATTGATATCACGTGTTGGTCCTCTCAAATTTGGAACAAATTTGGAGTGACCATGTTAAATTTTTTTAGATAAGCTAGGTGAGTACCCTTGAAAAATTTGTGTGAGAAGGCTTAGTTGAAGTACTTATGAAAAGTGCCCTGGTGATTTTCATCAGATATTACTTGGGAAGAGGCTTCAGTACCTTTCATTTCACATATGCAGTGGGTTCCAACTCCTAAATTCCAAATCTGACATGTTTAGGGAGTAGTCATTTTGAGGTGGTCACATAAATCTGCATTCTTTGCTAAAGTGTCATTTTGCTGTCTGGGGCCTAGTTTGCTTCTGAATATCTTGTACCCTGTTGAGTTTCATAGGTCACTGCATTGGGAATGTGTTACATGCATATCAGAGAGATTATGTTTTTGATCTTAGGTCATTATCAATCCATTTGATAAGTTTCCATTTTCCCCAAAGTTGGTTACTCAGAACTGTTTGCATCTTTGTTCTGCTCAAAAATCTGAATAGCCCAGTTTGACAGGTTATAAATTTTGACCAGTTGATTCAATTGAGAAAGTTCCTTTTTTACTATGTTCCAGTGGTCACATACTTCATATTTTCTATTTTTCAAATCGTGATGAATCCATTTGAGCAATTTGCCAGTCTGATTCTGTTGGCACTTTGTTAAGTTTCCCAAAGTTGTTGAATGCAAATTTCTGAATACCTTGCTTTGAAGGCCTGCATCTTTGTTCAAATGGATAGGTTTGACATCATGGTGTATTCTCAGGTATTGTAAGCATGACAATGAACCAATATTTCTAGTTTGCAGATCCCTATGAAATCAGATGACAAGTTTTCTAGAACCATTCTGTTAGTGAATAATTCTGATTTCCTGAGTATTCAAGTATAGAATTGCTAAGTTGTCCACTTTGGGATCTTGAAAATGTGTACACGGTTGAACATTTTGGATAATTGACTTGTCCCTCATATTGAAAACATAAGAGTGTACTTACCTGAAGAGTCTTAGATTTCTGCCAATCCATTTATCCAATTTGCCAGAGCTTTTCCATTTCCAATTTATTAAAGTTTCACTGAAAATGCAAAATCCAAAATTAAATGACATACTTTGTGGTTTCCCTGTTTGCACCCGGTTTGAGCTCAAGTGTTATTGGAGGATGTTCTGCATTGTAGACCTAGAAATGAACTCTTTTGAAGATTCCCAAATTTTGATCAATCCAGTTGACCACTTTTCTAAATAGAATCCAAATTAGTTTTCTACATATTTTCAAGGTTTAAGTTGAGAAAAGTGTTAAGATGCTAACATTTGCAGATTGGTATCAGTTGAATAGTTTTCTTTCAGAGGAAGACAACTGAGGTTTTGCATTCTACACATGGCATTAAATCTATGTTTAGAAGTTGATATTTTGAAGGTTCTTCTTAGTGACCTTATGATTTCATTTTTAGAAGCAGTTTATTCAGATTGACAGTGCAAAACAGAGTCAAGCTTGCAAAGCAATCATCTTCAGTGGTTTGTAGCTTTGAATGGGATGAGTGTTTTTAAATGAGATATTTTTGCATGTAATCCATATAGGTGAAAGTATTACCATGATCAACAGTGCGACCTCAAGACATGAGTTTATATTTTTCGCAAAGGTTAGTTCTAATGCAATTTCTATTGATTTCCAGTTTGCACTATGAGAAGTTTTCCAAGGAGTTAACTTTGGGGATTAGTATCTTAGTGCCAGATGACCTCCATAGTGAATGAATAGGTTCTTGAATTATTGGCATGTGCCTTTGCAACCATGATGAATTTTGAAGCTCAAGGTATTGATTAGCATTATTATGAGGCTGATTCTTAAATAAGTTTTCATCAGTTTCAGCAAGAGTTTTTATAGTTTGTGTTAAGTAAAGCGGAGCTTAATGTTTCACCTCTTATGTCATCAAGTGAAGTTGTGGGGAAGTAGCCATCGAATTGATTCAAAGTAATAAGTCATTTGGATCATTTTGGAAAATGTTTTAATACATTTTTTAAAGAATTGGTACAACAATGAAGCATTTCAAAAATAATCAAAGAATGCATTAAAGGCACATTAATTCACACTATAAGGGTTTTAAATCAAGACAAAAAGATAAGGCTTTACTTCACAAAGCACGAGTCTTCATCTCCTTTCTCAAATCTTGCAATTAGACCAGAATGGGATCTCCAAAAAGGCCATTGATTCCATCGGGCCCAACGGATTAAAATCAAATACAATTTCAAGATTGGGTATAAGAAAATGGCAGGTGCAAGGCTATCTAAGAGTAAAAAGAGACAAGAGGAGATCCTACGCATGATGGAGAAATAATGCACAAAATTGGGGGATTTGTCAAATATTCATATCAAGTAATTTTGTGAAGTTTTTAATACTTGGCCAACCAAATTACAGAGGGTCTGCGTTGGATATTATGGAGAATATTTTTGTTTTAAAAACATTAAAACAATGCAATTTCAATAGGGATTGGTATCTTGCGCGGGATGTAGAAGGAAATTGCCAAGGTTTTAAACATAAATAACCTACAAATTACAAATCCTGAGAGTCTGCGATGATTTTTTTTAAACCTATGTTTAATGGAGGATTTCAAACAAAGGGATTTTTAAACTCTGCATTACCAGCAGCTTGCGCAAGATTTAGAGGTGGAAATTGCCCACGTGGCATTATGAATAAAGAGGTCTGCACTGAGTGAAGATCAGAAAATAAAAATTTCAAAGGCATAAAACATTAAAACATAAATACAAATCACCAAATGAACAGCTTGCGCAAGCATCAGAGGAAGATTTATGATGTTCCAAATGGATGTTGAAATGTTTTTTGAAAGCCTCTGCATTTAAAATCTGCACAGAGTATAATACAAGGAGGATTTTTAAGATGTTTTGTTTTAAAATTTGCAAAGATGAAACCACAGGGGGCTGTGTATGGATTAAAAGGTAAGATTTTAAATGCATTCAAAGCCAGTGTGATCCACAGAGATGTTGCGCAGTATGTCCAGTTTGGAGGAGAATTTTTTAATGTTTAAGTCTTTAAATGCAAAATGTAAATCCATGGAGAGGGACGCCCAGACCTTTGGAGGACATTCATGGTCTCCATTTGCAAGAAAACAACACCATTGATGAGCAGTTCTGCTCAAAGAAACTCAAAAAGCTTGAAAATGTGAAAACACATTATCCCATATTGCCTATGCATAGGCATTTTTTAGTCTTTATATACTGAAACGCACAGTATATCAAATAAGAGAAAGAGCCCAAAGGCTCTTGGCGGGCTTTATGATGCTGGAGGTTGGAATGCATGGTGGGACCACATATTTTGAGCCCAAATTCAAAAATGCCTTTAAAACTATAAAACTCATTATCCCACATGCATCTTGGAGTGAACTTTTGAAATGTTTATAAGCAAGCACTCAAACATATGAAATGTGAAGCTGATGAGGACGCTCACCATGGGCACACCCAGTCAACCGACACCTTATTTTTTGTGCCTAAAAAATGAAGGAAAGTAAATTTTATAGCTAGTGACACGTGGCATCCGGTCGCGTGGTCGCCAGAAGATAGCCGCCAAAGGAGAAAACCGCCGAGACTTGGTGACTGACCGCTAGTGGTTAGTCGCGTGGTCGCCAGATGGAGGAGATAACTACCATGACCAGAGATAACCACTAGTTGCGTGGTCGCGAGACATAAAGTGTTAAGGTGAAAAGTTCTGTAGACTTGGAGACTAAGGCAATCATGTGGTTTCCAGATGAAAAAAGTTAGTCGCTAGGTCACTGAAGGTTTGTGGTTAAGTTGAAATGATTCTGACACTATGAGACTAATGTTAGTCTCCAAGTCTCCAAATCAGACCATGGTTAGTGAAAAGTTTAGGAGACTTGGAGACAAAGAGGAAAAGGTGACCTAGGTTAAAATGTGAGTTAAATATCAGTCTAGAGCAGCCAATCAGAGCATGCCACATGTTGATTTCTGGTGAAGTCTGGTCAAAAATGTAGAAAATTGAGGATTTCAAGATATTAAAATGTGCACAGGATATTTTTTTTTAATATTTTATTACAAATGCTTGTCAAAATGCATTTCGGGAGATTTTTTGCAATAGCAGATAAAATTAGATTTTCACAGATTGACAGTCAGATTCACAGAAGATTTTGTAGACTTTGAAGGGGCAAAGAAGAATCAGATTATCTGATCACCAACAAAGAAAAAGGAGATTTGCAAAGGATGAATTTAGACATTGAAAAGATAAGTGGAGCCAGGCATTAATGAACTGTCTGATTTTCTAAAGACTTTGAAAGCAAGTTAAGTCATATTTTAAAGATCACCGACAGTTTCAAGATCAGATTTTGGAGGGAGTTGAAAATAGGCTTTGAAAGTCACCGACAGAGATTAGAGTCATATTTTTGAAAGGAAAAAATGATATTAGGTTTTTCAATAGCAAGTATGATCAGATTTGAAAAGGGATAGGTGTGAATTTCTCAGGAATATTAGGGTTTCTTTGGTTCTGTTTATTTCCTTTTTCTCTCTATTTTGAGGGTTCCAATTTTTGAGGTTCCTAGTCTTGTTCTGGTTCCTATCTATTCTTGGTTTAGTACAAGTTACCATTGGTTTGAAGATTTCTATTGTAAATAATACTTCTTTTTCATGTTTAGTTCTTGAGTTTATTGTCTGGATATTTGGAAACAATTTGGATTAATGAGAATACAGTGCAGTTCCTACTCATTGCTGTCTTGTATCTTTTGATTGTGTCTATGCTCTATTATAGTTCATTTGTAAGGCATCTTAAATATACCTACTACAAGGTAGTGTGTCTAATTGTTTGTGAGTCTTTCTTAAGGAGAGCTAAATTTCATGAATGGTTTCAAAGAGCAGGACATGGTTGTGAAGATTTGATTAAGAAGTATTGAGTTGAGTAGATTGTTTGTAAGGCATCCAATCTGGATTGTATGAAGTTTTTAAGGCATTCTTCAGTATTGCATTAATTTATCATTGTTGACATATGTTTTCATTGAATCTTTGCCCAAGGAATAGGCACTAGTCTAGAGTTTGCTGATCAAGTTTTTTTCTCCATTCAGTTATACACAAATTAATCAATTTCATCTAGTTCTTAGAACAAATGAGCTAAACTCATTAGGGACTCATATCAGTAGGATAGTGTTCATTTTAGTGATTCCTTGGAGAGTGAATCAACTAGGTTATCCCTCATTAAAAGGAAGAAGGATGAAAATCCTTGTATCACTGGTTTATGCTATATTTACAATCGTGGTTTGTCTAGTTAAGTTTTGCATTTGGTTATGCTTGGTCATATGCAAAATGTTTCATAAGTTAGCTCAATAACTCCTAATAGAAAATCAGTGTCCACATTAATATATACTGTGTAATCAGTAATCATAAAGAGGTAAAACCTGCCTGAGTATATGTGGAGCTCAAAAATGAAGAAGGATTTTGTTCAATCCTTAGCAATTAGGATTTTCTTGGCTTAAAATAGTATTAAAGGGTATAGTGTTCAAGTAGTTTATCAAACACTGTGTTTTATGCAAGAAAAATCCCTAACATCACAAACATGAACTAACAATGGATACAAAAGCATAAACAGATAGCTATAGGAACAAGAAGTTCGCTAAAATCTCTTCTCTCTACAATCCTGGATCCCCCAACATGAAGCCAAGGATCCACTATATAGCCCACATGGAAAAAATTTTGAAAATATTTCCCCTCAAAAAGCCCTCCACACTATCAAACTATTAAACTATATGGCTTAACAAGTGCCCTAAATCAAGCCCTAAGTTTAGCACCCCTAAAGTTGGTAGATAAAATACATCTTTCTATACACTTTACCAACTTTATTACATAACATTCAAAATGCATAAAACTGAATACATAACCTCATAAGGAATACAATCCCAACATAACCCAACATCATAGAAATCCCTAACTTCACTAAGTCGACAACAAAGCTTAACCCTACTCAGCCGACACCATACTATGGAAGTTGATGTAACTCCAACTAGATGTTTGACCATCGACATGATTACTCTTATTGAGAAGATAACTTGTTGTATTTTGTGGCACAAAAGGAACCATCATGGCACTGTGGAGGGAATGTCGATGCACTGGGAACTGTCATAGCATTTACTCCATCTATTAGTGGACTTCAAATTCAGGTAAAACACAATGCATAATGTTTATCGATTTCATTTGTATCTAGGGTTTTCTTCTCTGTGGTGCCTCCATGTTGAATCTGGAAACCATGATTACTGGAAATGTATCCGCTTCAATTATGTGAAGAAGCTTGGGATTCTTGAGCTTTATGAGGAAAAAAGAGATTGAGTTTTGACTTTCCATAACACATGGCATCTTTTGTTGGTTTCATCTTCGATAATGCTAGATTTTTGCAATCTTTTATTTGCTCAAACTTAGGCTTTATCAGTGAGTTAACTTTAGCTTGAGAGATGCTAGAACAACTTGGTCTTTAAAAGTTTCAATGCCATGACAAATGGCGCCGGATGCATGCTTTAAACTTGGGGTTTGAATTTGATGGTTTGAACAACCACTACAAGTTTGGAATGGATTTAAGCTGTGGTTGAGAGGTGTCAAGCTACCCATGAGATTCGGCTTTAAACTGAGGATATCTCACCCATAGCTTCATATTCATCCCCGGTTTTGATGGTGTAATATGAATGAATTTGGAAGGAAATACATTATTGACCATAGCCACTAGTTCTTGTAACTTTAGAGAGCTCGAGCTTCACTCCTCTGCTGGTCTTTGCCTGTGACACTTGGCCTCTCTAGATAAGTAATCCTTGCACTTTTGTTCACTACAGTTTTGATGTGAAATAGAGACACTATTGAGAGAATGTCGATAACTCTTTTTTGCAATAACAATGGGGTTTCTTTTTGTGCTTTGTTTCTTGTTGAACCCTCCATTATAGCATTAAACACCACTTGATGTTAGGTTTTTGCTGTCACTTTGTTGTTCTTCTGTCATTTAGTTGTTATGTTGTCACTTAACAGGAAAACCCACATGGCCTTTTGTCGACAATTTGTAAGTGAACTTGCAGATGTGCAAGTTTGTCAATATCTTGCTTTGAACTAAGAACATGACTTCCTTCATGACTATTTTTTTATGCTTAAAAGCATACCACTTAATGTCTTCCAACATACAACACTGCAGTAAACATAAAACATGTTTCCTTTGTCCAGGTCGGACTCCATTTCTTTGTTCTCTCTGAAAAAAAAAATAAGATCTTTCTTTCTAGTATGCTTACAACATATATAAAAACACAACAACCTTCAGTTTCACTGATAAAACTATGAGCATATTTTATCAAAAATGGAAACCCAACATGTTTAAACCATTTTGAAAATGTTAATCCTCTTAGTGCAAAAACACATTGTTCTTTTAAAATGCATATAAGATACTACCCATGGGGTTCAAACAGAGGCTCATGACTCCCATGGGTCATACTCATAATGGAAACCCTAATTTAAACATGTATGTCTCACCATCATGAATGTATACCCTGCATTGTTATCATGAATGTACATTATATCTGAATACATCAGTGTAAGATGCATTTATTTAAATACCCTGCATACAAATATCTCTTGAAACTTTATTTGAAAGCATGAAAATGTATTCCTTAAAATTCATGAATTATCACAACATCTTTTGAACTCTTTGGATGGATAATCTATGGTGTTTTTTCCATAATGTAACTGTCTTCTGTGAATGTTATTTTTATGAAAGCACACAAACATGATATCATTGAAAGCTTTGTTCTCTGTTATTTACTTGCAGTTTTTTTTATTAATTGTCACTTTTGCTATACATCTTTTCTTTGCAAATTTTACTGTTTAAAATAAACAAAAACAACAGTACCTCATAACATAGAAAATATGATCAATCACTAGGCATGTGGTTTCAACATGGATCTTCAAAATGAACTCTTATACCCTTTCTGCATTTGGTATACTTTTTGTAACAACATCTCTTGTTATTTCTCACTTGTATAATAACAGTGAACCTCACATTCTTCCAATTCTGCATTTTTCTAGTTTATTAAAGATCTTTCTTTGCTCATGTGTCTCCTATAGCATCACTTGTATTCTTTCATGTATTTCCATCTTTTTCTTCCTTATGCATGTGAGCAGTAACCTCCTGAGATGTAAACAATCTTTCTTGCATGTAATGGCTTATGTGAAGTTTGAGCACAGGCTCATGACATCCACTGCATTTCCCTTTTTCTTCCTGGATTTAGTTACACACCTATCTATTTGCACACATATCACCAATCAATCTGTTAGGTCAGTAGATAAAATGAATCAATTAATGTTTGTGGCTGAGTGTCAACTAGGATGACACTCATTCATGAATGTTGGTTGATTTATTTGTGTTTGTTGAATTAACAGGTTGATCAAATTTTGAAAAAGGTTTCTTGGACAGGAATACTAAATCCCTTTCATTCAAATATCTGGTTATAAAGACAAGAATAACATGCATCAAAGTGACCATAAATAGAAAAATGTTTCATGTTTAGAACAAGTCCCTTTAACACTATGTTTCAGATATTGTGGATGTATGTTTCCTTGTTACATTGATTTCATCAGATTGATATACAGTATTTAGAAGAATTTATTGTATAAAGTTTGTGTTCCATGTATTTCTTAGATCCAACTGGATCTAACACCCCTCTTTCTCTCATGGTGCAGATTGAACCCTAAAAGACCTAAATGAAGATGAAGACATGGACTTTGGAGACCTAGGACCTGACAGACAACTAGCAAGCAACCCAACCACAAGGCAATGCATGGGACCCCTACTCCATACTTCTATCATGCTTTCTATTCTGCAATGTACTATTTACTTGACATGAAAATAAATATGAAAAGACATTTGTATATTACAT
>MU225509.1:1899767-1915228 GCA_018584345.1 Thuja plicata | reverse complement strand
AGATGGTACAAGAACAAGAAGTAAGTCTTTAAACTCAAATTGTTTAATTTGTGAGTTTGAGCCAAAATCTGTCAATGCTGCACTAGATAATGAGGAATGGATAAGTGTTATGAATGATGAGATTGAGTAGATTGAGAAGAACAAAATATGGTCACTTGTACCAAGACCAGATGACAAGGTTGTCATCGGTACCAAATGGATATTCAGGAATAAGCTGAATGAGAATGGAGAAGTCACAAGGAACAAATAAAGAATAGTATGGAAAGGGTATGCACAAGAGGAAGGTATAGACTATGGAGAGACCTTTTCACCCATTTCTAGGCTAGGAGTAATAATATTACTTGCTTATACTACATTCAAAGTATTCAAGGTATACCAAATGGGTGTCAAGTCAGCATTCCTAAATGGAATACTTGAAGAAGAATTATACATTGAACAACCAGAAGGGTTTGTTAATCCAGACAAGAGGTACAAGGTATGTAGACTTCACAAAGCCTTGTATGGATTGAAACAAGCTCCAAGAGCCTGGTATGATTGACTTCATTCCTATCTAATAAGTATTGGATTTGTAAGGACCAATGAAAATACTAATCTTTATTTGAAGGAAGATACTAATGCTAACACCTTGATTGCTGAAATATTTGTTGATGACATCATATTTGGAGGCAATGATATACTATGCAAATCATTTGCTGACGAAATGAGAATAGAGTTTGAGATATCTATGTTTGGAGAGATCAAGTTCTTCCTTGGTCTATAGATCATTCAACAAAGTGGAGGTATTTTCATTACACAGTCCAAATACATCAAAGAGGTCCTAAAAATATTCAAGATGGAAGATTCCAAACAAGTTGGAACACTGATGGCTACTGGATGTAAGTTGACAAAAGAAGGCAAGACAACAAAGGTAAATCAGACTTTATACAGATCAATGATTGGAAAGTCATGTATGTTGTACACACTAGACCAGATATTACACATGTAGTGGGAATTGTTGTTATATTTTCTGCTAACCCCAGGGAATCACGTATGACTATTGTAAAAAGAATTCTAAGATATCTGAAGAATACTGAGGAATTTGGCTTGTGGTATAGAAAAGAAGGCAAATTTGAACTTAAGGTGTTTACCGATGCTGATTGGGCTGGAAATCTTGATGACCGAAAGAGCACAACTAGAGGAGAATTCTTTATGGGTGATAGACTTGTCACATGGATTAGCAAGAAGCAAGGATGCATCTCATTGTCTACTGCAGAAGTAGAATATGTTGATGCTACTGCAAATTGCTCAAATATTGCGTGGATCAAATAGTTGCTGGAAGGTATAGCATATGAAGATCTTAGAACCAGTGACTATCTATTGTGATAACACCAGTGCAATAAACATTTCCAAGAATCCAGTCATGCATGCAAAAACTAAACACATTGCCATCAAGTATCATTACTTAAGAGAACAAGTTCAAGAAAAAGACGTGATACTTGAACATGTGCAATCCAAAGAACAATTGGCTGATATCTTCACCAAGCCACTACCCAAGGACATGTTTGAGTACTTGAGAAAGAGACTAGGGGTAAAAGACTTGTCTACCAGTCAGTAAAATGACTGAAGGCTGCATCAGCCTACATATTCTCAGAATATCATTCATGTTGATGCAAGAAAACAAGATGAACTTCAAAGCTACATCTATATACAACAAGTGTATATCATAACTGAGCACCAAAACATATTGATGTATTGATGATGGATAAGGGAAATTCAAGGAATATATTATGGATGGAGAGAAAAGATCACTTGACATTAATGTTAGATATTTGTGAGATATTTGTTTGGCATTGTTTTCAAAGGGAGAGAGTTTATCCATATTGTCACAGTCTTCAGAAAAAGAAGAAAGATTATCCATTATCAGATTATTCCAACAGGGAGAGATCATATCCATAGGGAGAGAGTTTGAATGAAGGAGTTAATACAAAGGAAGAGTTGCTGACAAGAGAGAAAGACAAAAAAATGTGAAGAACAGTCAAAAGAAATATATTGACATAATGAGAGGAGGAAACACATCAGAAAAATAAATACAGAGAGCTGCAAGAATCAAATCTAAGCTAAAACAGAGCTTACCGACGGTCATACATTTTTATCGGTTATCAAAACAAACTATTTGGTAGTTTGATGAATCTCAATACATTGTATTAGAAATAGTATAGTGTGATAATATAAGTTTGTTACCATCAATGCCAAAGGGAGAGATTGATGACATGTAACTGATTAAATGTTTTATAATGTTAGTTGAAGATAATGCAAGGCATTAAATCAGTTAATGATTTGTATTGTCATTGATGTCAGCTTGATATCATCTGTACGGTCATGTATAAAATGCCAAAGACTTTAGAGAATCAATGGAACAAAGGGTATGTTTTCAGCAATGCATAAAAGTAAAGTATTCACTAAGTGATAGATAACACCGACGAAGTGCACACCATCGGTAAAGGCAAAGAAGAAAAGTCACAGTAATAGCCGACAAGCAGAAGATAGTGTTGCCCAATGAAGCAAAACCATAGGATTCCCAATGAGATAAAAGTAGAGTTGTTGGATGAATGGAGATCCCAAAGCTAATTGAAAGTCACACCGATGGAACTGATAGTTGTAACCAAAGACTAACTGAAGAGTTGATCGATGGAACAGAGAGTTCAGAAAATGACAAAATATCTAGTTGGAAAGAGATAAAGATAGACTTAACTGGTTATTTTCTTTGTTTTATTCAACCAGAGTTAAGTGATTGATTTAAAGAAGATTTGTATAGTTTGCATAAAGCTAACTACAAGATAAATCAGGAGTTATGCTTTAAATCAAATTGGCTGGATTTTTTTTCACTCCAATCAAGAATCAAGAATCAAGAATCAAGAAATAGTGAATATCATGTCTATATAAGAGACAATTTTAATTCATTTTTCATATCACATGAAAAAGGGATTAAGGAGAGTGAATAGAAAGAGGATGCTAAGAAGAAACTGATAAAGAACAACTTCATGTAGTACTGATCAATCAAGCTAAAGTAGAGCTAAGGAATTTTGCAGACACCGATGAATAGTGAACATAGCATCATAGAGCAGAAAGTATGGAAAAAAAAATAATTGAATTGATACATTGATCAGAGAGGTAATGTACTTAAATAGATCTGAAAATCTACAATTCAATTTTCATTAGAAATAGGTCATTTTTTTTCAGTTTAACCATTGAAGCATCAAGTCTCTTAAAAGAGCAGGACTTAACAGTCTTCTATATATTGAGGTACATCCCAAGGAGTGCCAAAAATGTTGATTCATGAAAGTAGAATTGGATATTCCCAATGCCTATTGACATTCTAAGAGAGAGGGTGATTCAAGGATGGCAGCATTAGATGCCCGAGACTAAGTGACAACCTATATGTGTAAAATCCTCTAACAAGGTCACACTTAACAGTGTGTTTGCAACCTTTAACAAAGTTGGCTCTTAACAGGGCTCACTTTAGAAGAGTGAAAATTTGGGGTACCGGTCCCAGTGGTTTTTTTCCCTTAATAGGGTTTCCACGTTAAAAATTCATGTGTTATGTATGTATGATTCATTTCTTTATTGTTTTGTATCTGACATAGTTAACACTAAATTTATCGGTATACTCTGCATATTTACTGTATTTCGGTAAATAGTTATACTGCTTATTGGTAATCAAGGAGAATAAGGATAGACAAGGAAAACCGAGAGACAGTTAATCATTATAAGTATTTCATGGCATGCATATTGTAGGGACATAATAATCTGAGGTTTATTTGAATGGTGGTTAGATTAAGGATAAGTTTTTGAGGCCACTGATTCACCCCCCCCCTCCCCTCTCAGTTATTACTAACAGCCTTCTATCCAGATAGGGTTTTGAATGCCTCTCAGAATGAGAGTCTCACAACCTAGACCAATCTAAGAATGAAGGATTTTTCTCCATGAATGCAATACAATGCAAGATTAATCTAAGAACATGAAAGATGCAAGATTTATCTAAATCAAATTAAACTAAGACATGATAAGAAATATAAGATTAATCTAAGAAAATGAAGCTATTCTATTGCAAATGATAGTTTTAACTAGAAATGAGATTATGGACTAAATGTAGCAGCAATTCATTATTCTAATAATGCATAAAAATGACTGGGGGCTTTGAATGAGAAATGAGAGCTCTTTTATAGACTGAGAGTTTGCTCAGAATAGAAATTTTCCTTTTTGAAAATAAAATAGATAGAAAATCCAGTTCAAATTAGCAAGCTTTCTTTAAAAGAAAACAATAAATTGTTTTCCCTTTGTTTTTAACTATTTTCTTTCTCTTTAAAGCACAGTTAATTCAAAGTTTCCATTTCTGAACAGGAGAGAACATTTTTGAGAGAATATTTAATTAAATAAATAGAATATGACCTCATAAATGTGTTTTTCTCAATTATTTGAATAATTAAATTCAATTTTTGAAATGAGGATATTTATTTAATAATTAAATATTATTTAATTCCTTTTTATGTGTTTTAGCTAAAAGGGGTGAATTTAATTTAATTAAAGTGCTAGGAATTTATAATTAAATTAATTCAATCGTAGGGTTTGTTAAGTAATTGATTGATATTTAGAAATTAAATATAATGTATGATTAATGCAGATTTAGGATTTTTTGCATTTGACACTCAGGTCAAGTAGAATCAGTTAGAACTCAGAATTGCCTAGTATAATAGGACTTTGATGATTCAGAAAAATGACAAATGCAACAAAATTGGTTAGGGTTGCAAGATGCCAATTTTGGGGTGTTACATCTGTATACTGGTAAATCTTTGTAGTCCATCTCTTTCTTACATCAACATGAATGATCTTCTGATTATGTGTAGGTTGATGCAGCCTCCTAGTTAGTTTAGTGACCAATAGACAAGGGTCAGACCCCTAGTCTCTTTCTTGGGTACTCAAATGTATCTTTAGGCAATGGATTTGTGAATATCTGCTAATTGTTCCTTGGATTGTACATATTCCAATATCACCTCTTTATTTTTCACTTTTTCTCTTAAGTAATGATACTTGATACTAATATTATTTTTCTTAGCATGCATGACTGGATTCTTTGATATGTTTATTGCACTGGTATTATCACAATAGATAATCACTGGTTTAAGAATTTTCATATTCATACCTTCCAGTAATTGCTTGATCCATGCAATGTTAGAGAAGTTTGCAGCAACAACCACATATTCTTCTTCTACAGTAGATTGTGAGATGCATCCTTGCTTCTTACTTATCCATGTGACAAGTCTGTCACCCATGAAGAATGCTCCTCCAGTTGTGCTCTTTCTGTCATCTAAGTTTCTAGCCCAATCAACATATGTATAGAATTGAAGCTCAAATTTTCCTTCTCTTTTATACCATAAGCTATAGTCCTCGGTATTCTTTAGATATCTTAGAATTATTTTGACAGTAGTCATGTGTGATTCCTTGGGATTAGTAGAAAATCTTGCAAATATTCCAACAACATGTGTTATATCTAGTCTCGTATGAACAACATACATTAGTTTTCCAATCATTAATCTATACAGGGCCTGATTTACCTCATTTGACTTATCTTCCTTTTTCAGATTGCATTCGGTTTCCATAAGTGTTCCAACTGGCTTGGAGTCTTCCATCTTGAATATCTTGAGAACTTCCTTGATGTATTTGGATTGTGTGATGTAGATGCCTGCATCCTGTTGAAGAATTTGTAAACCAAGAAAAAATTTAATCTCCCCAAACATTGAAATCTAAAACCCTTTGCTCATCTCATTAGCAAATGATTTACATAACATATCATTACCTCCAAATATGATATCATAAACAAATATTTCAGCAATCAAAATATTATCATCAATATCTTCTTTTAAATATAGATTATTGTTTTCACTGGTTCTTACAAATCTAGTGCTTATAAGATAGGAGTGAAGTCTCTCATACCATTCTACAATTTCTTGTTTCAATCCATACAGTGCTTTGTGTAGTCTACATACCATGTTTCTCTTGTCAGGATCAACACACCCTTCTGGTTGTTCAATGTATACTTCTTCTTCTAGTATTCCATTTAGGAATGCATATTTGACATCCATTTGGTATACCTTGAATCCTTTGTATGCAACATAAGCAAGTAGAATTTTGACTCCTTCTAGTCTAGAAATGGGTGCAAAGGTTTCTCCATAGTCAATACCTTCTTCTTGTGCATACCCCTTGCATACTAATCTTGCTTTGTTCCTTGTGACTTCTCCATTCTCATTCAGCTTGTTTCTAAATATCCATTTGGTACCAATGATATTCTTGTCATATGGTCTAGGTACAAGTGTCTATGTTTTGTTCTTCTCAATCTATTCTATTTCTTTATTCATAGCACTGACCCATTCTTCATTTTCAAGTGCAGTATTAACAGATTTAGACTCAAAATAATAAATTAAACATCTTGTGTGTAGTAACTTAATTCTTGATCTCATTCCAACCTTCTTGTCTCCTATGATCCAATTTTGTGGATGGTGTCTTCTAACATACTTGGCAAGTATTGGTTCATCTATTTTTTCATCATTCTGATCATCATCTTGACCTTGATTCTGATCTCCATCACTCGGAACATTATCTTGAGCAGTTTCCTGATTTTTGGTGTTTGCAACCCGATGCTCGGGTGCATTGTTCTAGTTCTTGGGAGTGATACACTATTACTCAGGCAGAGTGTCAGGTTGTTCACTATAAACATACCTGTTGTAGTCTTCTGGTTCTTCTCTGCTTTTCTCTTCATTTTTCTCTTCAAATTCATCTATTTTGACATTTGTACTTTCAACTATTTTGTTAGAGGATTTGTTAAGACATTTATAAGCCTTTCTTTTGGTAGAATACCCTATAAATATTCATTCTTCACCTTTAGAGTTAATTTTTCCATTTCTATCATCTTTCAAAATATAACATTGACTTCCAAAAATTATGAAGTAACTTACATTGGGTGTGTATCCATACGATAGCTCATAGGGTGTCTTATTTGTGTCCTTCAATTGAACTCTGTTCAATATGTAGACAACAGTATTGATAGATTCCCTCTAGATTGTCTGAGTGATGTATTTCTCAATCATCAGTGTTCTTGCACAATCAACAATGGATATGTTCCTTCTTTTAGCAATCCCATTTTGTTGTGGTGTTCTTGGTGCAAAAACTCATCTTTGAATTCCATGATCATTACAAAAGTTAGCGAATTCATCAGAAATAAATTCCCCTCCTCTATTTGATATTAAGCATTTTAGTTCCTTACCACTTTGGTTTTCAACTATAGCTTTATACCATATACACATCTTGAATGCTTCTGATTTTTCTTTTAAGAACATAATGGTCATCATTCTATAATAATTATCTACAAAGAGAATGAAGTATCTATCACCATAGTAACTCTTTGTTCTCATGGTCCACATAGATTAGTATGGACTAATTCTAGAATGGTGTTAGATGTGTATATTTTTCTCTTGAAACTAGACTTTGTCATTTTACCTTTTTGACAATTCTTACAGATGACATGGTCGGGTTTTGACATTCTCGGTAAGCCTCTTACTTTCCTTTTATTTCTTATCCTAACCATGTTGTCAGAATTCACATGACATAATATTTTATGCCAAAACCATGTGTCTTCATTTCTAGCCATTAAACAAGTGGTGTTAATAACAACAAGATAGAATATGTTACCTTTTATTTGTTGACCAGTTTTGATCAACTTTCCTGATTCATTGAAGATCTTTGCTTTTTTTTTCTCAAATGCAACTCGGTGACCTATGTTATTTAGCTCTAAAACACTCAATATATTATAGTTAAGTCCTTTTACCCAGTATGCATTTTCACATCTGATCAGATTATTCAACATTATGGTTCCTTTACCTTCAACTAGACAAGGTGAGTCATTACCCATTCTTACTGATCCACCATTATAGTACTCAAGGGTTTCAAACTTTTCCTTATCACCAGTCATATGGTGAGTACATCCACTATCAATAATATAGACATCATTCTTACTAACCTTAGATATGAGTGCAGTCTCAACATACCTTTCCTCTTCATCTGAATCATCCTTCATAATAACAAATACCACCTCAATGTCTTCATCAGATTCGGTGTCAGTATTCTCAGCTTTATTCTCAGCCAGATAACAATATTTTTTCCCTTTGTCCTTGTAGTCTCAGGTATCTCTTCTGTCAAATTATTGGTTGCTTCAGTAATATCTTTCATCACTTCTGTCAAACTTCTTTTCATATGGTCTATCATTGTTTCTATCTTCTTTTCTTTTGTTAGGACATCTAGCAGCAAAGTGTCCAATCTCTTTAAAATTAAAACATACAAGTGGTAATTTACCTTTGTATCTACCTTTTCCACTCTACAATCTTCTTTCCATTAGTGCTTCAATCTCATCATGTTCTTGGTCATCACTATCATTTCTCATAGTGTGTTTACGACTTCACTTACTTATTTTCAAAGAAGATTTGAATGTAGACTCAATAGATGGTAAGACACTGCTATCAAAGTTATTCCTCTCAAATGAAATAATTATACCAACCAAACTATCTAGAGTGACATTGTTGTTTTCTACTATTCTCATTTCTTGTATGGCAGATACTCTAATAGCATATAAAAGTAGTAAGGTTCTTAGGATTTTACTCACCACTATTTCTTCTTCAAGTACACCTCCAACTCCTCGGATAACATTGACTACCTCTTTGATTTTGCAACTATACTGAGTGATATTTTCTCCTTATTTCATTCTTAGATCCTCAAACCTTCCTCTTATGCTTTCTTCCTTAGCTCTAAGTACATTTGAATCTCCTCCATGTACTAGCTTCAATTTGTCTCATATTTTATTTGGAAAGGTGTAGGTTTTGACATCTTCAAATTTAGCATCTGAGAGTGAGGATGCAAGTTCTATCATCATAGAATTATGCTCATTATTTTCTCTCAATTGATCAAGTGTGTGAGGTCCTATAGGCAACACATATTTAGTATCCAAGTATTGAGTAAAATAATTTCCAATACCTGATAGGTGGAGTCTTATCCTACTTTGTCATGATGCAAAGTTGTCCTTGTTCAACTTAGGCACATCTCTTTTTCTCATCTTGTGATATTTTTATCAGGTCGCTAAACCTTCCTTTCAAGCACACAAGCTCTGATACTCATTGTTAGAATAACTAAGAGGGGGGGTGAATCAGTGGCCTCAAAAATTAATCCAATAAACTTTATACCACATATATAAATCTCTAGTTATCCTTAGTCATACAAGATGTATACCTTTGAATAATCTTATCAAATAAGTACTGCTCAGAGTTCACTATTTATCCTTATTCTTAATCTTTACTGATTAGTAGTCTAGCATTTACCAAAATACAGTAAATAACTTAGTGTTTACTGATCATCTTGTTTTAGTAATGTGTAAAGAAAAACATCAAAGCAATGAACCATATACACATTTGACACCTGGATTTTTAATATGGAAACCCTGTTAAGGGAAAAACCACTTGGGACTGGTAACCCAAAATTTTCACTCTTCTGAAGTGAGCTCGGTGAAGATCCAACCATGTTAAAGGTTACAAACACACTATTAAGTGCGAACTTGTTACAGGATTTAAATATAATAGTTTATTACTTGATATCTGGCATTCACTATGCTATCTTCATGACTAGAATTTTTGATACTCCTTTGGATTTATCTCAATATATAAAGGATTGTTAAGTCTTTCTTGATTAAGAGACTTTCTGATCCAATGGTTAAACTAAAATAGTAAATGATTTGTTCATGAATACAACTATACTTTGTAGATATTCATATCTATTGTAAGCTCATAATACCTTTCTGATCAATGTTTCCCTTCAATACCTTTGCTCCACTTCTTTCTGCTCGGTGATTCTATGCTTCTCTATTTCTCAACGTCCATAGAAATATTAGCTTTGTTCTTCAGCTTGTTTGATCAGGACTATATGAAGAATTATTTCTTCACCAATTTCTCTTCAACATCTTATTCTCTATTCACCCCAAATCATAATGAATTATCTTGTCTCTTTGTAGACATGATTTCACCATTTTTAGGTCTTTGTCTTTCTTGTTCTTGATGTGATCTAGAAATCTTGCCATTCTTGCTTTAAAGCTTGTTTTAGTTTTATCCCGCAGATTTCTCCTTGATAACTCAAATAAAACTATCTTTAAAGCTCTAGCTTATCTCTAGATTTTAACTTGTCAATGAAAAAAATGTAATCAACTAGTTAACTCCGTCTTTAGCTCCAACTAGGTAAGTCTTTTGTCACTTCTGAACTTCAGTTCTTATCAATGTTTAACTCCTTGTTTTCTCAGTCTTGACTTCAGTTGTCCTTGGTGTTGTCTATCCGTCAAGAAACACTGTGACTTTTATTTCCACTCAGGTATCACTTAGGTTCTCTTCGGTAATGTTTTCTCAGGTTTCTTTCTCGAGTATCATTGTGACTCTTCTCTTGGGGTTCTCTATCTGTCGATGTGCATTGTCTGTCGGTATTTGTTGTCACTTGGTGAATACTGAACTTTTATGCATTACTGATAACATAACCTTTATTTCTTTGGTTCTTTGAAGTCTGAGATAATGTGTATATAACCAATAAGATTATATCAGGTTAACATCAATGACAATACAATACATTAACTGGTTTAAATTCTTGCATTAACTTTATGCATCTCGGTGATCATCAACTTAACATTGATGATTGAAAAGAGTTTTACACAAGTATACTAGAGGGAAGCTATTAGTACTATTGTATACACATTAAACGAAGTACAACTAAAGAAAGAATCAAACAAGACACATCATGAATTGTGGTATGGTTACACACCTAATGTGAGTTATTTTAAAATATTTGGAAGTCGATGCTATATTTTGAAAGATGATAGAAATGGGAAATTTGATTCAAAAGGTGATGAAAGAATATTTTTAGGATACTCTAATAAAAGAAAAGCTTATAAATGTTTGAACAAGTCTTCTAACAAGATCATTGAAAGTGCAAATGTAAGAGTTGATGAATTTGTTGAGAAGAGTGATACTAAAAGTAAAAGAGAACAAGAAGACTACAGTAGACTTGTTTACATTGAAGATCATAACAAGAACAAGAAGACTATAGTAGATTTGTTTACATTGAAGATCCTAACACTTTTCTTGAGAAACTACCTAACATTACCAAGCAACATGGTAATATTATAACCAAGCATCAAGATGCACCAATCGAGAATTAGGAAGATGTTACACCTAGAGATCATAATAATACACCAACTGGAGAACACAATGAATAACAAAGAACTAAATTGTACTTTTAAAATATGTAAGAAGACATCATCCACAAAATATGATTATTGGAGACAAGAGAGTTGGAATGATGACACAAAGTAAGTTGAATGATAACACATGTTTGATTTTTGAATTTGAACCTAAAACTATTAGAGATGATTTTGCAAATGATGAATGGATTAAGGCAATGAATGAAGAAATTGCGCAGATATAGAAGAAAAAAAACATGGACATTGGTACCGAGACAGAGTGATAAGAATGTAATTGGCACCAAATGGATATTCAGAAACAAATTGAATGAGAATAGAGATGCCAAATGAAATAAGGCAAGACTAGTATGAAAAGGGTATGCACAAGAAGAAGGTATTGACTATGGAGAAACTTTCGCACCCATTACTAGACTTCAAGGAGTTACAATATTGCTTTCTTATGCTGCTTACAAAGGATTTAAAGTATATCAGATGGATGTTAAACCTGCATTTTTTAATGGAATACTTGAAGAATAGATATACATTGAACAACCTGAAGGTTTTGTTGATCCTAATCAGAAAAACATCATTTGTAAGTTGCACAAAGCTTTGTATGGACTGAAACAAGCACTAAGAGCATGGTATGAAAGACTACACTCCTATCTTATTAGTATTGGATTTGTTAGAACAACTGATAACAACAACTTGTACTTGAAAGGAGGAACTGATGATAAGATTCTAATTGCTAAAAATTTTGTTGATGATGTTATATTTAGAGGAAATGACAACTTATGCAAATCATTCACTGATGAAATGAAAAAATAATTTGAAATGTTTATGTTTGGAGAGATCAAATTTTTTCTTGGAGTGCAAATTTTACAATAGGATGAAGGAATATACATTACTCAATAAAAGTACATCAAGGAAGTATTGAAGACATTCAGAATGGAAGATTAAAAAATAGTCGATACACCTATGGTCACATGATGCAAATTGACAAAAGATGATCAAAAAACTGAGGTAAATCATACCTTTTACAAATCTATGAATGAAAAATTGATGTATGTTGTACACATAAGACTAGATATTGCACATGCAGTTGGAATTGTAGAGAGATTCTCTACTAATCCTAAAGAATCAGATATGACTTGGAATTTATATTTTTATTTCTACATGTTAGAGTCATAGAGGAAGCAGACGGGTTTTACTCTTATTGGCATGAAGATGATGTGGGTGGCATTGATAGAGAAGGTTTTAGTGATTTTGATGATGAAGAATTAATTGAGTTGAGGAAGGAAAATGCAGGTCCTAGAAGGAAGAAAAGGAGAAATGAGGAATCCCCTAAGACTCCTAAAGCCATGGAAGAATCATCCTAAGACTAGGATTTAGTACCTTTTTAGAAAATGTAATATTGATATATGTCCATGGTTTTAGCTGCATGACTCTCTCTCATGGATTATTTCATATCAGTGCCATGCATGATTTACATTATGTTAGATTGCCCTCCAAACTTTTGGGGATTTTAAGATCATGGCACAACTCTCTTGAGGGATTTTTTTCCTTCTACTTCAGTGAAGATTTCTATGTCTTATGATGTTTTTTCAATCATTTTGAAAGAAAAAGTTTTACATTACTTGATTGATATGATAGAAATATCAAAGGCTAATTTTTTCTCATATCTATTAAAATTTGATTAAAATAGTAAGATATTATGGATGTATTATCGGGTTAGGACTTAGCTTAAGTTTAGTAAATAATTAGTAGCTTTTAGTATTAGTTGGCTCTGGAAGAAATGATTCTTTTGGTAAAGTATTTCTTTTATTCATTGACATCGACATAGTTGGGAAGGAAGAATCAAATGAATATCTACCAATATGAATGTAATGGAAAAATATTGGTCTCAATAGGTATACAAGTAATATCAAAATTGCAAATATTAATGCATATAGAGGTCAATATTTAAACACATCTATGATGAACTACAACTGAATGTATGTTTGAATTAATTGAGTTGATGATCAACCGAGTTACTAATGTGATGATAGACATTTAATCAGTTAATGTATTATCATTGATGTCAACTTGTTTTGATTATCATCATGGTTACAAATATCTATTATGGATTAAATATCTAGAACAAACAAAGTTTATGTGGTCGGTAACTAAAGAGTTATGTATACACTGAGTTAGAACAATGGACACTGAGTAAACACAGTGTATACCGAGCATAGTGTTAACCGAGATAGGTATCAATGACGCATTACGATATTGACCAAGTAAATAAACTGAAGGATGATGAAATGATGAGCTATAAAATTATTAATGATTTTGAGGTAATTTATAAGGTTTTTTATGTTGATCAAATGACTATGAAAATTCAAGATGATTGGATGAAGGAGATTGAAACATGTTTTTGACACAACTGTCGAGGAAGGTTGAAGTAGAAAAATCAACAATCGAGATTAAGCGGAAAAATCTAAGGATGGAGATTAAATGGTTTATTATATCTATTTAAAAGAGACAAGAGATTCATTATGAATCATGTGTGCATACATGCATATTGCTAAAGAGATTAACTTCATGCGTGACTGATCAAACTGGTTGAAGACAGAACTGATTATTTCTACAGACATCACCGAGCGATAGAGAAAGAGAATTTACCGAGCAGAATAGAGTATGAAGAATCAGAGGAATTGAAGTGAATATTGATCAGAAGTATTATTGTGCTTAGCATAGATCTAAAAATCTGCAAATAGAGTTGTATTTGAATCAGTTCATTACTGTATCTTTTTAACTATTGTTACAGATAAATCTCTTAACCGAGTGGGACTTAACAGTCTTTTTCTTTTTATGACATTCAATGAATGTTGATCATTTTCTTGTTGACCCCATAGTGAATGTTTGATCAAGGGAGAACTTTTAGTGATAAATCCTCTAACCAGGTCACACCTAACAGTGTGCATTATTGTCATGCCCAAAACTAGGGCAAAACACACATACAAATTATTTTTTTATACGCTCGTGCAAGCCACTAACGGGGATGAATAGAGGTAAGTTAGAACAGTAACTAGCCATACAGGTTATGTGAATAATTGGATTGGATGATTAGCCCTAGGTTCAAGTTTTAATATTTGAATAATTATCAGGATGATACTCTGTTATGAGAGGTCCTATGTTGAAATAGGTGGTCTAGGAAGTCATGATGTTTCCTAATCAAGTTACAACTTAATCGATCAATTCGGGTTCCCATTTACTTTCAACCATTAACTACTAAATAAAGATTCAATAAACAAAACCAACTCTAACCTTATTTCCCTATCACTATTCAACCTTGCTATACAATTTTTCCAAAACTATAACCCTTAAATTTCTTGATAAACATTAAGTTGATCTTGATTATAAATTTGCATTGACCTCTAACCCTTTGAAAATGCATGACGACATAATTCAATTTATCAAAATGGCATTAACATCTATCTATGTGCTTCACATAAAACTATATCGGTAATCACTAAAATAACTTTACAAATAGATAAATTTTTATCTATACAAAACTACATGATTTTAATAAGCAATAAAGAATTAATTTCCTAACATAATAGCAACATACATATATCTCTTTTAACACTAAGATTTTTGAGTTAAACTATGCAATTTAGATAAGAATTACATTTCCTAAGGAAACTTCATAAAAACAAATTAAACAATAATAATTAAACCTATCAAATTAAAATACTTCATCAAAACAATGATGCTCCATTAATAAAGTTCCCAATTAAAAGGAAATACATAACTTAATTATATTGATCAGTATTAAATTATATCTCATTATGTTAATAAATTGTTCTTTAAAAAAATAAACTACCTAACTAACTCTACACTTACCACCTAGTAACTAGCACCTAGCTCCTAACAACTAGCTACCTATCCACTAGCTCCCAAAGGTCACATCACAAATCAAGTGGGAAAGGAGAAAAGAAATGTAAATCTCCATACATCATAAAGCTGCGAAATACATAGGGAGAAGAGTTCTCCCTCTAAAACCCACGCCAACTAAGGATGGTGGTGGGACCACCCTATTAACTATGACCAAAAGTCAACAAAAAGGGCTCTAAACTTTCGCATGGGAAGGAAAGCATAGTGCAGCAAGTTCAAGATTTATTTCATT
>MU225509.1:1852476-1885101 GCA_018584345.1 Thuja plicata | reverse complement strand
TTGTTGATTCTTAGGATTTTCACGTAGGACAAGATCTCCCACTTGGAATTCTCTAGGGAGAACCTTTTTGTTGAAGGCTTTGGACATGCACTTTTGATAAACCCTCATATGGTCAAATGATGCTTGATGTTTTTCATCTAGAAGTTCTAACTCTTGAAGTCTCATGGTGCGGTAGTCTTCATCTGTAACTAGACCTTTGAGGGAAACTCTAAGTGAAGGAATCTCAATCTCCAAAGGTAACACTGCTTTAGTGCCATATGCTAGCTCAAAAGGAGTAGCCCCAGTAGGAGTATGAATTATCATTCTATAGGCCCACAAAGCTAGATTTATCTGTAAGTGCCAATCTCTACCATTCTTATAGACTATTCTATGTAAGATTTTAAGAATGGTTTTTTTTGATGCCTCTGGTTGACCATTTCCTTGCAGGAATTAAATGGAGGACCAATGTTGTTTAATCTTGAAATTCTTACAGAGTTATTTAAGGTCCTTATTTTTGAACTAGCCTCCATTGTTAGTGATAATCTTAGAAGGCACTCCATATCGATAGATGATATGGTTCAGAATGAATAGAGAGACTATATTTCCTGAGGAAACAGAAATTGGGATAGATTCTACCCATTTAGTAACGTAATTAATAGTAGTGATAATAAACTTGTATCCACCTGATGAGTTGGGATGAATCTGCCCAATAAGATCAAAGGCCCAGTGCTGAAATGGCCAATGAGATATAGAAGGAATGAGCTCCCTGCCCAGAGCATGTATCAGGTTACCATGTTTTTGACACTTTTCACATGACTTTGCAAAAGCTACTACATTAATTTGCATTGTAGGCCAATAGTACCCTGCCCTAAGAAACATTTTGGCCATGGAAAGACTATTGGAATGTCCCCCACAGATGCCCTCATAGATGTCAACTAACGCTTGGTCAGATTCTTCATTTTCTAAGCATCTAAGAAGTGTTCCATCTAGACCCCTCCTATATAAATCACCATCGATAAGGGAATGGCAAGAGGCATTTCAGGTAAGGTTTTTGCATTCAGATTGGTTAAAGGTTTTAGATATAATTCCATCATGAAGGTATGAGTAAATGACACCATAACGGGATGACTCATGACCAACCAAGGTACAAATAACATGGCTTTCTTGGGAGTCATAGATAGGGTGATGTATCTCTTCCACTAGGAATTCAAATTTGGATTCATGTTGCTCTAACTAAAGGAGTGAAGAAAGCGTAGCCATAGCATCAGCTAGTTTGTTTTCTGCTCTAGAGATTTGGTGAAATGTGACAAATGTGAAGTGTCATTTCAAGGAATCAACCATTTGCTTGTAAGGTACTAGTTTCTCATTTTTTGTTTGATATTCATTATTAACTTGGTTGATTATCAACTGTGAATCCCCATAGATGTGTAACTCTGTGATTCTCCATTCTATGGCCATCTTAAGTCTATTTGTTTAAGCTTCATATTCAGCAATGTTGTTTGTACATGGGAACAATAACTTGTAAGACTTAGGAATCGTCTACCCATGAGGAGAAACAAACAACACACCTGGTTCAATAAGAACTGAAGATCTATCTTGAAAGTAGCTAGGGAGATGATCAAGTACCTCATCCTTAGGTGCCTTAGAGAGGTTTTCACCCTTGGATACGTCATTTATTTTTAATTTTTTTGGTTCTGACACTGCCACACAGTGGTTTTCACCGTTAGAACTCCTATTCTTTTGATTCTCTTTTCTTTTTATCTTGTGACTAAGGTACTTGATGTCTTGTTCTCTCATGCTGGTAGCTAATTCACTGGTGGAAGAGACTATAGGTTCAAGGGCGTTTAGGTAATGGGTTTTCTCATAATCATTTTGAAATGTTAAGATATCACGTTCTTGATAGTGTTGGGACCAATCAATGAGGTCTGGATGAACAAGAGGAAAGTCAACAACTGGTTCAAGGTTATAAATGTGAATGATATTATCACTAGTGACCAAAGAGTCAGATTCCTTCTAGTATCCTTCTAAGCTACCCAAATCGGGATTCATCCTAACAAGTGAAGAATCATCCACTAAGGCAACATGTGGGTTCAAATCCTCTAATCCTACACATGACTCATCAGCTACCTCAGGTTGAGAACTATAAGAATGGATGACATCAACATCCATGTCAATTGTGGAAGGTTCTAAGGAGTCCCATTTATACTTATATGAACTTGTGTCTAAGATGTGACTAGGATGTTTACACCATGAGGGTTTGGGACATCTTGATGTGGAAGGTCTAGTGTCATCAAGAGTAGCACCTTATCTTTCCATTAAATGAACAAGATTATTTCATTGACGTTCTCTGAAAGGATCTTCTATATCTGATTCTTGTTCTAAAGTTACAACTAATGCATGAGTGACTGGGATATCTGAATCTCCCCAGAGGAGTTTAGTGGAAGGGACCCAATCATTACACATGTCTTGTTGATTTTTCAAACTAGGTACATATTTTGGTTCATCTTCACTATCTGACTTATCAAGGATAGGAGTAGTGTGCTTTTTGTGATTCACAAAACCTAGGCCAACTGGCTTCTTAAAATTGTGTCCAAAAAGAGCATGATCAAGAGGTTTGGCTCTAACATCCAATCTGTGATTAAGAGGGCCATGTCTAGGATAGCCCATCTATCTAAAAAAAGTGTACCCTCATCCGTATGCTTTAGGAGAGGGAGATAATTTCTCATTGTCCATATATTTCTCTTGTATATAGATCCAATCTCTAACAAATGTCTCTTCTTTCTAATCTTGAATAGGCACCAAGGATTCTACAAACATGTTGAATAAAGTCATAGTTGAAGAGGAGGGTCTCATTTCTTGTGAAGGTTTTCCATAAGACCGAGGTGAAACTGGTAATTTTGTGAGGGAGTTGAATTAATACCCCCCATGCCAAGGTCTACCAACTTGAGCTTGTCTTTACATTCAGCTAAGGTTGCATCAAAGTCTTCTGCTTCTCTATTACGGGGAACATGAGTTCCTGCTAAAATTGAGTTAGTAGATAAAGTGTTATCGCCAGGTATACAAATATCTATTCCATTATAAGGGAACTTAACACACTAATGATAGGTAGATGACATCACTTGCATATCATGAATCTATGGTCTACCAAGCAAGATATTATACGCAAGGGGACCAGCATAAACTATTTGAAATAAAATATCCTTTTCAACTGGGCCAATCCTAACAGGAAGGATGACCAATTCCTTTGAACTTCTTTCTGCCTCATCATAGGATTTGATGGTGATCCTTTTCCTGGTATCTATGAATTTTTCTGAATAACCCAACTCTTTTAAAATACTAAAGGAACAAATATTAAGCCCAACACCCCCATCTATCAAAATACACCTAACACGGGATCTGTGGATCATGACCTCAATATGAAGAGAAAGATTGTGTGGGTGGCTCAAAGCTTTATCATCATCCTTTGAAAAGGTAAGGTAATGAGGGATAGAAATGTGATTAACCATGTTCTAGAATTGATTGACATCTAAGTTGTTGGGGATGTTTGTCATACACAAAGCATCCTCAAGGACTTGCTTGTGTCTCAGGGACAACTCTAAGAGCTCAAAGATCAAAATCTGAGCTGGGGTTCTTTGCAACTGATCGACAATATTATAAGTAGACTTAGGATTAATTTTTGGTTTTGAGGTGACATTCTTGGATGCCACTTGCTTAGGTTTATTCAGTTGACTCGCATTGGGTCCTCTAATGACAATGGGACCTTGACTTCGTGTGACAGCATTGAGGGCTTGCAATGCCACTCTAGATTTAGGACCTCTTAGCACCATGATGGGTTCTTCATCAAAGATAGGAGGAGAGTCCATTTCTAGATCATAACCATAGGGATCTTTACCCCTCATCATATTGACATTTTCTTCTACAAATTCAAGCATGTTGATAGTATTCTCCACATCTATGTAAGTGTAATTGATCTCAACCTTTTCGTTCTTAGCTTTAGAGGTATCCTAGTTCTCATACGTGGGTAATGGTTCTTTGAATGCCTTATGATCAGCGTTAGTGTTCAATCCATCTATCTTAAGTTTTCCACTCTCAATGAGATCTTGAATAATATGCTTGAGTTTCTAGAAGTTTTCAATGTCATGTCCAATACCATTGTGAAACTTGCAAAAGGCTTTCTCATCCCACGAATGTAGCTTAACATCAGGCATATAATGTTTTGTTGGATCTTGAGGATGTGCAAGGTTGTTGGAAATGAGTGTTTTCAAGACATCCTCATATGAGTCACCAAGTTTCAAAAATTGACATCTTTCTTTCTTAGGCCTATCTTGGTATCTTGGATTGCTCTCTTGTTGATTAGATGTATTGAGCTTCATGGCTTGAACAACACTAGACAAGTGGAGAAAAGTTTTATCTTTGGGTTGGGAGGAGTCCACAACTCCATCATTGACCACTTGTTTTTTCCTATTCTAGTGTGGGTTCTTTCCTTTATCCTTGTTAGAGTTGTTATTATTTTGACCATTGTTGTTGTTGTTTCCATGTTTGGTCAAAATTTGATGTTCTTTTAAAACATCCTCAATCCTACATGTGGCTTCGACCATGGTGTCAAAGGAATAAAAAACCGTCTTCCTAACTTCATACCACATTTTGAGAACCAAGTTGCTAACAAGGATGTCAATCTTTTCATTTTTAGGAATGGTTTTAAAGTAGCAAGAGCATTATCATCTCAAACTTTGCAAGAAAGTGACAAAGTATTCCCCTTGATTTTTCTTTAAGTTGCATAAGTCCAACATGGTGATAGATCTTGAAAGGCTGTACGCAAAGTGTTGAAAAAATCTATGGACAAGCTCTTTGAAATTCTTGACGAGAGGAGTTATGTTGGTGAACCATTCCATCGCTTGACCCTTAAGACTCCTTGGGAACAATCTCATGAGGTACGAGTCATCTTGATGGAACTCAAAACTTGTGGTATAAAATTGGTGCACATGATCATGTGGATCCCCATTCTCATCATACTTGTCATATTGAGGGATCTCAACCTTTCTAGGGAAGTCTTTCATGTTAACACTTTTTTCAATAGGATTAGGAAAAATTGAATCAAGTGAGAATGAATTCTTGGGTGCTAACATCTTTTCCATCATGCTCTTAAGTTGTTTGATCTCCTCTTCTTGGGATGGGCCTTTCTTCTTAATCTTCTTGTCCTCATCAAAGTTGTATGGGACTCTAGCACCCTTGTTGATTAAACTTGCTAGGGACTTTTATTTGTTTTTCTCTAGATATTTCTCCACATACTGATGGAAGAGTGGTTCTTGTTTCATTTTCATGAAGTCTTGGGACGTGAGGTCAAAACTCAAGCTACTACCCCCATATTGTGAACCATGATGAGTACATTGTGAAGGTTGTTTTGAGTTCCTAGGAGGTGTTTGTCTCCTATAATGATTGTGTCTTGAAGCCCTTCTTCCTCTAGGGATAGGAGATCATGATGGCATCCTTGAACATCTTCCACTTCATGGAGTCTTAGGAGGAGTGGATGGAGGAGAGTTATTTCCACCACTAACACGCATGTTACTAAATTGGTCATTAAGTCATTGATCCAAGAGTCTATCTTGCTCCTCCTGAAGGGATTTCTTTTCTATTTCCAACAAGGTTTGTCTCTCCAACTCTAGGAGTCTAAATTGCTCTTCCTTTTCAACTTGTTCATCAAGGAAGGCTTTCTTTTCATGCTCAATTCTCTTAAGTCTTTCACTCGTATATCTTGAAGATGTTTTGAGCAGTGAGTTTGGTCTTGAATGTCAAAACAAATTATTGGTGTATGCTGCATTTATGTGAGTGTTATAAAGTTCATAATTTTTATTTTCATGTTGTGATTTCTCATCTTGATAGGATTGCTTCTTACCTCTCTCAGCCCTTTGATGTTCATCTAGATATCTATTTGGGATAAGGGGTGAAGTTGGTTGACTGTCATGAGAGGAACCGCCAAAGAAAATGGTATCTCTATGTTTTGCAAATATGTCATCAAGGCATTTATCCATGTCTTCCCTCTCTCATTGAGTCATTGTGTAACTCATATCCATATCTAAGTGAGAAGATGCTAAGGGTGTATGCAACTCACTAATGTGACTCTTGGAATCAAACCAAACTTATGATTTGTTCCTAGGTGATTAATCAAATATGGGTTCTTTTCCCTTACATTTTTGGCGAGTTTGAACTAAGGGTAATTGGTTAAAGACTAATTGAGGTCATTTTACTTGATCTAACTGATATCTTGTTGTAACTAGCATGAAAGAAAAGTTACTAGCTGATAGGATGACCCTAAGAAATGTTGGTATCAAACTAGGATAGTAAAGGCCTTCACTTGTCCAAAAGAGAGATGATAAGATAGAATTTTGCAAGGGGTGTAAACCAACACTACCATAGAGGTACCCACTGAATGGGTGAATATCCTAACACATATGGATTCGGTGGATTATTTACCCAAGTTATATTGATTTAAATTGAATTTTTATGAAAGTTAATGGACAAGAGATTACCAAAACTCTCCAAGTGTGTGGTGTAGGAGCACACCTAGGCTAACCTCCATGTTTTTATCATTTTCAATGGCTTGTAATTGACATTGGCCAAGTCAAGATAGTTAGGTTTTTTATATACCTTAGAATTTCATTGCAATGTGGGCTAGGTGAGTTATTCATTAGGACTAAGGTCACAACAATAGCCATTGTTAGTAGTTTTCAATTACTTAGGCTTAGTTGCTAAATGTTGGATTTGAGTCATGAATGTGTCCTAAACACATAAATGAGGACATAGAGATGAATTGAGGCCTTTAATGATATTTTATCCTCAAAATGGAGAGGTTAGAGGTCCTAAAACTTAGGGAGAAGGCATAATGGCAAAGATGCCAAAAGTTGCTAAAATATTGCGATGACAACATTTGCAATTATTGCAAATGTTGCATGAAACTTTGTTATCTTTGGATCCCCTTATGAATAGGAGTTGGGAATTGACCAACAAGGCCTAGAATCATGGAGATTGAATATTATTTTACCTAAGGACTTGAATCTAAGCAGTATTCATGGATTGTAACAAGTTTGGAGAGAGCAATACAGTCTGCAATTCTGGTTTTCTGAGAATCCCGTGTTTTTCATTGTGACAGTGCCATATTATGGATTGAAAGCTTCAAAATAATGGTTTTTTTGTGTTCCTAGGATAGTTAAAAACATTTCTCATTCAGTAAGTTAATCATTTTTAGATAGTATAAGTTCTTAGTTAAATTGATTTCAGTTTCATAGACTCACTGGTCCTGTCCTGACCAGTCAGTCAAGTTATGGATCCCCCATGAAATCTAGCCATGGGAAACACCTAAGGATGGATGGAAATGTTAGGGGAGATATTAGTGCACATATTTTTAGGATTAGGAGTCTTATAAATATGGAGAGACATTTTTACTACTAAGCCCTAAGCGAGCTGGCAGTGCCTGGTTAGTGGTTTAGGATAGAAGAATTGACATGTTTCATACAGGGGAAGAAAGTAATGTAAGGAATAAGTATAGTTATAGTTATGGTTTAGTCTTATCCTAACATACTATGATGGTCAAGTTCATACCAATCACTGAGACCAAGTTTTTAGTAATGTTTCTACTAAGTTGCAGACAATCCTAGAAATTAGGCCTATTAGCCCTATTGGACCTAGATTGTAGGAACCCTATGTATAGATTACTTAGGGAAATAAAAATTTAAAAATACCTTGTGAAAGGATAAAGGGTATCTAGATATGGGCTTCGATTTTCAAGTTCTTTAGAAAATTTTTACAAGAAATAGGAAAAGGTCATTGTGAAAGGCTACAAGGAAACAAGCCCTATTAGGCCTCTTTGAGACTAAAGTTGGAACTTGATTGCAAAGAGTTAAGAGATCCTACAAAATGGAGTCAAATTGGATTAGATGGACTGTCTACATGATGATGGACACCCTTACAATGATTCATGGATGTTATAGTGGAGTTGACACTTGGATCCTTCTAAGTGTAGAAGAGGAAGTGAAGTAACTATTAGGGTGTTAGTCTTTCAAAGGTGAAGCACAAGTGTGAGACTATTGAAGAAGAGTGGGATTAGGACGTAGTTAATCACCTAAGCCTAATAAGGACCTAGAGGAGATTAGGATCCTTGAAGAATACAAAGAAGATATTCTTATTTAATTGTGCAAGCAAGATATTGGAACACTCACACCATATTGGTATCAGAGCTTGATTAAAGATCAGGCTTGTGGTGGATGTTTCAACCTATTGAATCAGTTGGAGAGAATACACCATTTGGATCAATAGAAGACAAAGCCATGGTGACTAATGCTAAGTTATCCAAAAAGGTGGATGAGAAATAAGAAGACAACAAGTTGTTAAGAGAAAGGTTGTCTCAAATGGAGAAACTCTTGGGAGAAGTCCAAGACAAAGCTGAGAAGATGAAAGATAAGATAGATCAGAAAGAAGAAGAAGAAGAAATGGAAAAGGGAGTCAATGTAGAAGAGGAATTTCCAACCTTTGACCCTATCAATGATCAAGAACCCTTCTTAAAGGCATTGAAGTCTTTAAGTGGCAAAGCTTTGGAGGGTGTACCACTTTTTAGTGGACAAACAGATCCAGATTTAGTTGTGGATTGGATTGACAGTATAGAGAACCATTTTGAATGTGATGGTATCATAGAGGCCCAAAAATTGAGTGTGGACAAGTCAAGGTTGATAGGATCAACTCTCATATGGTGGAATTTTGTTCAAACTAAAAGGTAGAAAGAAGGAAGGAGTCCTATAGTCTCATGGAAAGGAATGGTGACTAAGTTCAAGCAGACTTACTCGCCTGATTATTATGAGGTTCAGCTGCATAGAAGAAGACATAACCTTAGAAAAAAAAATTTGGATGTCCAAGCATACACCGAAGAGTTCCAAAAGTTGTGCTTAAGGTAACAAGTGGTGGAGGATGAAAGCATCAAGCTAGCTAGATACTTGAATGGACTCAAATGGTCTATTCAAGAAGACAGGAGTCTTGTGAACTTCAAAACCATTCGCCAATGTTATCAAATGGCCTTGAAGATAGAGGAGAAAGGAAAAATAAAGCAAGAGAAAACCTCCAAAGGAAGAGGTAGAGGAAGGGATAGTAGAGGATCAAGAGGTGGCTATGGTGAAAGAAGTTCAGAATCAAGGACACAAGGAGAAGTCAAGTATACTGAACAAAAAGAAGGAATTTCTAGTAGAGGTGGAAGAGGAAGGAACTCAAATTTAACAGGTAGAAGTGGTGGACAAGGAAGAGGAAATTACTTTTCCAATATTAAATGTTACCATTGCAACCAAATGGGACACCCTGCCTATAGGTTTCCACATAAGGGTAGTACTTCTCAAGGAGGTAATAAGAGAACTAATCTAGTTCATGAAGAGACAAATGCAGCAAAGACACACTTTGAGGTACCATTGAATTCCAAAGAAGGTGAGAACCTCATGATGAGGAGAACATTGATCAAGGAGCCAAGCCAAAGAAGGTCCTTATTTAGGATCAAATGTAAGGTGATGGTCAAATTATATAGAGTCATTGTAGACTCAGGGTCTACTAACAACATTGTGTTAGAGGAAGCAGTTAGCAAGTTAGGCATGATAAGGATACCTCATACCCATCCTTACAAGGTCACATGGCTCAATAAGGGACAACATGTCTTAGTCAATGAGAAAGCATGGGTAGAGTTTTTTATAGGGAGATATAAGGACAAGGTTCTATGTGATGTGCTACCCATGGATGCATGTCACTTGCTCCTAGGAAGGCCATGGAAATTTGACTGCCAAGATATCCATGATGGAGTGAAGAACTCCTATACATTCAAGAAGGATAAGGTAACTTTAAAAATCCAATCATTGTTAGAAGATGTAGATGTGAAGATAGAAGGTCCTAATGTGCTAATGGTGAGTGAAAAGGAATTCATAGAAGCCATGGAAGAAGTAGGAGTTGGCTATGCATTGGTGCTAAGACCAAAACAAAAGAATGAAGAAAAAGGAGACAAGAAATTAGAGATACCTAAGGAGATACAAAGTATGTTGTAGACTTATGAAGGCATAGTAAGTAATGGACAAACATCATCATTACCCCCTACAAGAGCCATAAGTCATAGGATAGACTTCGTACCTAGAGCTACCCTGCCTAATAAGGTAGCCTACAAGATGACACCTCAACTAAATGAGGAAGTTGCTAGGCAAATAGAAGAACTCCTTAACCAAGGCCTTATCAAGAAAAGCATTAGACCTTGTGTAGTACCTACTTTCCTAGCACCAAAGAAAGGAGGAACATGGAGACTTTGTACTGATTCAAGAGCCATAAATAGGATAACCATTAGGTATAGGTTTCCCATACCTAGGATTGAGGACCTAATAGATTGTCTAGGTGAAGCTAAGCACTTTAGTAAGATAGACTTGAAGAGTGGCTATCATCAAATTAGGATACATGAGGGAGATGAATGGAAGACAACATTCAAAACCAATGAAGGTTTGTATGAATGGCTTGTCATGCCATTTGGACTGTCTAATGCCCCCTCCACATTCGTGAGGCTCATGAATGAAGTCCTCAAAGAGTACATTGGAAAATTTGTAGTAGTATATCTTGATGATATAATAATTTATAGTAGGACAAGAGAGGAGCATCTTCAACACCTTGAGACTATCTTCAAGAAGCTACATAAAGAGAAGTTGATGATTAAATTGGAGAAATGTGAGTTCATCAAAATAGAGCTAGTGTACCTTGGGTTTGTTCTCTCTCATGGCAATCTGGAAATGGAAAAAAGTAAAGTGGAAGCCATCATGAATTGGCCTACTCCAAGGATAGAAATAGAGGTAAGATGTTTTCAAGGCCTTGCTCAGTATTATAGGAAGTTTATAAGGCAATTTAGTGCTATTTGTGCTCCTATGTTAGAAATAATCAAAGGAGGAATGAAGACCAAGTTTGCATGGAATGAACAAGCCAACAAGAGCTTTGAGTTTTTGAAGAAAAAGATTGCTACCCAACCTATGTTAGTCTTGCAAAGCTTTGAGAATCTTTTCACTACTGAGTGTGATGCAAGCAACATAGCTATTGGGGCTATCCTAAGCCAAGAGGGTTGACTAGTAGCATTTCATTCAGAGAAGTTGAGTGAAGAAAAGAAGAAGTATTCTTCTTATGATCTTGAGTTGTATGCATTGGTTAAAGCTTTGACAAAGTGGAGGCACTATTTGTTACCCAAGAAGTTCATTGTCTATTCAGATAATCAAGCTTTAAGTTTTCTGAATTCTCAAGAGAAGTTGGTTAATAAGCACATGAAATAGGTGGAATACCCACAAGCTTATATTTTTAATATCAAACACAAGAAAGGTGTCCTCAATAAAGTGGCAGATGCATTGTCTAGGAGAGCCCTTACCATTCAAGAGGTTCAATTGAAGAGCATGGGAATAGATCACTTCAAAGATCTATATGTTGATGATGAGGATTTTGCAGACATTTACAAGGTATGTGCTGAATATAAGAACCATTTTCATAGTAAGTATGTTGAATACACATTGCAAAGCAATCTTTTGTTCAAGGAAAATTAGTTATGTGTCCCTAGAGACTCTATTAGGGAGAATATGATTCAGGAAAAGCACAATGGTGCATTGAGTGGTCACTTTGGAATCACTAAGACCCAAGAACTTGTTCAAAGGTTCTACTATTGGCCGACAATGAACCTTGATGTTAAGAGGTATGTGGAGAATTTCATTGTATGTCAAAGAGCCAAGGGTACTTCTTCAAATGTTGGTCTTTACCAACCACTACCTATTTGCACTAGGCCTTGGGATTGCTTGAGCATGGATTTTGTAGTTGGGTTACCCAAGACAAGACAAGGCATGGATAATGTTTATGTAGTTGTGGATAGATTCAGTAAGATGGCTCACTTTGTGCCATGCAAAACCACTAATGATGCCAGTCAAATAACCTCTCTCTTCTTCAAAGAGATAGTAAGAATACATGGGTTATGTAAGAGCATTGCATTTGATAGAGACACCAAATTTATGAGTCATTTTTGGAAGACTCTTTGGAAAAGATTAGGCACTAATTTATCCTTTGGGTCTAGCTACCATCCCCAAACTGATGGTCAAACTAAAATGGTGAATAGAATCCTTGTAAATCTACTCAGGTGCTTCACAAAGGAGTATGGACAACAATGGGATCAATTGATTGGACAGGCCGAGTATGCCTATAATGACACCATCAATAGATCAACAAGGAAGAGCCCCTTTGAGATAGTATATGGATTACATCCTAGAGGAGTCTATGAGTTGAGAGAATTGAAAGATGGAGTGAAGGAAAGTGGATATGTAGATGATTTTTCTTGTGCAATGCAGGAGATACATGAGACAGTGAGGAAGACTTTGACTGAGAACACCTTGAAACACAAAACCAAGATTGATGAGAGTAGAAGAACAGTTTAGTTCAATGTGGGTGACTTGGTCATGGTACGTCTTAACAAATCAAGACTTCAAAAGGGAATCCCTCACAAGTTTTAGATGAGGAGGATAGGTCCCTGTCCTATCTTAGCTAAGTATGGTGATAATGCACTCAAAGTTGAGCTCCCGGAAGATAGTGGACTGTCACCTATTTTTAACATTGCAGACTTAGTCCATTACAAAGGACCACAACAAGACATGGATCAGAATCTCAAGGAAGTGATCAGAGATGTGGAAGATCTCCAATTACCCTCTGCTACAGTCACATGAGCTAATAGTGTACTGGATACTACAGTCTACAAACAGACTCGAACCAAAGCATACAAGGAACACTTGATAAAGAAGCATGATCAAATGGATGCTGATGCAGTATGAGTCAAAGAATTAGAGTTCAAGAAGATGGGGATTGATCCAAGAATCCTAAATCCAAGGGTGGATTGATCTTTTTGTTTTGGGCAAGATGGTGCAGGACCACACCTAGGCTAACCTCCATGTTTTTATCATTTTTGGCTTGTACTTGACATTGGACAAGTCAAGATAGCTAGGTTTTTTCTAGACCTTTTAAGGTCATTGCAATGTGGGCTAGGTGAATTAGTCATTAAGACTAAGTTCACAACAATAGCCATTGTTAGTAGTTTTTAATTACTTAGGCTTAGTTCCTAAAAGTTGGATTTGAGTCATGAATGTGTCCTAAACACATAAATAAGGACATAGAGATGCCTTGAGGCCTTTAATGATCTTGGATCCTCTAAATGAAGAGGTTAGAGGTCCTAAAACTTAGGGAGAAGGAATAATGGAAAAGATGCCAAAATTTGCTAAAATGTTGCTATGACAACATTTGCAATTATTGCAAATGTTGCATGAAACTTTGTTATCTTTGAATCCCCTTATGAATAGGAGTGGGGAATCAACCAACAAGGCCTAGAATCATGGAGATGGCATCTAATGTTACCTAAGGACTCAAATCTAAGTTGTAGTCATGGATTGTAACAAGTTTGGAGAGGGAAATACAGTCTGCAATTCTATTTTTCTGAGAATCCTGTGTTTTTCATTGTGACAGTGCCATCTTATGGATTGAAAGCTTCAAAATAATGGTTGTTTTGTATTCCCAGGATAGTTACAAACATTGTTCATTCAGTAAGTTAGTCATTTTGAGATAGTATAAGGTCTTAGTTAAATTGATTTTAGTTTAGTAGACTCACTGGTCCTGTCCTGATTAGTCAGTCAAGTTATGGCTCCCCTGTGAGGCCTCACCCCAACCCATCATAGCTTTACTGCTCAATCACACTTTGATACTTTATGTTTTGATACATTGATACACTTTTTGATTATCCTGACAGAGACTCTAGATATTATGTTATGTTGATGATTATATTGTGTGGATTACATTTTGATATGGATTAGACCTAGAACAGGTGGTTGATTTTGATTATATATGTTTAGATAAGTGAATTGATGAGCAGATTGGATCATGATTAGACTTGACTATTTCATGGATGTTATGTCATGGCGATTATGAAATTTTTATGTTTTAAACATTTCTGTATGAAAATTGCAATTAGGGATTTAATTCTACTTATTGATTAATGCTACTAATTATGAGTTGAAGATGTATATTGCATGTGATTTTATTATCTTGGACTACTGCTGCTCGAGTTTAGTGTGTAGAAAAGAGAACCATGAAATTATTCAGAGAATCAGGGCTAAACACATGTGAATTGAGTAAGCCAAGGTTTAATCCAATAAGGGGTTGAAACCTTGTTGTAATGTGATCTTTGTTGTAAACGTAATCTGAATGTGTGTTAATAGTTTAAAATTCATGTTATTGTTTGGACATGTCATTGTGAATGTGATGTGTATTTTTTTTGGTGTCACTTGACACTTGTGTTGTCCATGTGGATGGTGACATGTCAAATTAGGGCTTGGGAAAGAATCACCAAACCTTATAGGATGTTATATTAATCCCACTTGCATATAGATGTCTTGTAGGGATCACATCAAATTGGAACTCGGATTTGAACTTTAGGGGTACCTTGGAGGGGTCAAAAGTGACCCTAGAGTATATTTTTGGCCAAAATTAGTTAACCCTAAGGGGGTACCTTGGGTTAGGGCTAGTTTTTACCTATGGGAGAAACCTAGGTCACCATTATGACTCTTCAAAATGCCTACTTTTCAAAAGTGGCGAAAATGGAGATGGTCACATGCATCTAACTTGTCCCACACTTCTAACTAAAATCATAATTAAGAGGGGAGACAAGAGGTAAGACAAAAGGCTAGTTGTCATGTCTCATTATTACTAGGTCTTGAGTACACTTTTGGGGGTCTTTTTAGGGGGTTTGGAGAAACTTAGTGGGTGTTCACCCACTCTCTAATTTTAGAGACAATTAGGGTTTGGATAGAGGAAAGATAAGGATTTGGGCTCTTCTCAATTTTATTTTTCCATAACACATTTAGAAGGTTGGTCTCCATTTCCATGAAGTGTTTGTTTTTTTGCAAGTAGATTTGGATGTTATTTCTTTATGAATATGAAATCTTGTATGGTGTTCATGTATGTAATCATATATAGTGTTGTTGTATGTAGATTTTGTTGTCATTTGTTGGGTTGGGAATGCATTTGGATTTTTGTATCAATTCTTATTCTTTTAGATTGGGAGTGTTGTTCATGGGAGTTAAGGCATTACTCACCCTTGGGAAGGGAAGAAGTGGCGTTGGGTGAAGGGGTTAGTTGGGATCTCCATTGTAGTGAGAGTCTCTTTTCTTAGAGAAGAGGGATAATTTCATGGAGTATGGGCTCCATGAAGCCATATTATAAATATTGTTTTTGGTATATAAATGACCAAATGTGTATATGGAAGGAATGTCAATATAGCCTTGGAGAGGCATGGAAAAAATCTTGTTGAGAAATTTGAAATTGCAATGGAATTCTCCTCCTTGGAAAAGCCCACCTTCACCCTACTTCAATGGGTTTGAAAAATTCATTTGTGAATCCTTGGTTGGGAGTTATTGTTTTTTTATGCATATAAGGTGTTTGTGAGATTTTGGATGTGTTATCTTGTTTAGCCTTGGTTCTCCAAGCTTGGGGGTGGTCTCCCTAAGGCCTTGGTTGAGAGGTGAGATCCCCATGGTTCTCCTCATGAAAATTGTAGGTTTTGAAGTCAAGATGATGGTGAAAGAAGCTTGGAAGAAATCCCTATTTGGGGGTAGTTGTGTGTAAGCAACTTCAATATTGCATAGTCACTCATTTGTATTGAAATTCATTTCTTGTTGATTGTTGTAATATTTATTTTTGAAAGATTTTTCAAGCTAAATGTGAAGAGCTCTCATTCTTTATGTAATGATTCATTAAAGGAAGAAATGTTGCATACCATCCATGTATTGTAGAGATTTACCATCTTGAAGATGTGTAATTGTAGTTTGTAAGATTACCATAATGTAAATGATGGATTCTTTAGTTCATGCATATTGCATTCTATTTCTTAGAAAAAAAAAGAAGTTAACCATTCATGTTAGAGGGATACTCAATATTGGAAGAGAAAGACAATATAATAGTTTCATATCATAAAAATCTTGAGGATTTGTGAATCTTGAAATCTCCTTTTCAATCTCAATTCTTGAGAAGAAGAAATAATATTGATAATAATGACAAATCAAACTAGTTAGTGTGACAATGTAAAAATTAGCTAATACTATTAGCCCTCTTAGTATATTGCTCAAATAAATCAAACCAAATGCATATAATGATCTATTACAAATAATTGAACCAAGAAAATCAACATGGAAAGGCTTAGAACAAATTAGGCCCATGACACTTTCCATATTTAGAGAAAAAATGCTCTCTGGAATTTGTATGGGAAAGAAAATATTATCCTTACCACAGAGAATATTCTTTTCCCAATGTGTTCTCTCTCTAATTAAATTTAGTCTCCTAATTCCTCTAGCATAACCTTAAAATTAAATCCTAAATTTTAATTAACTCACCTTGCACTTTTACCCATTTTCATGGGCCCCACCTTCACCATACTCCTTACCCTTTTTACCTCCTTGCTTGGGAACCACTATTGCAAAGTTTGTAAAATAAATTAAAAAACGTTGGGGCTGCTAACATGTTTATTGAGCTACCCTAAGCTTGCGCCATTTCCCATCCTCCCTTTCTGACATGTCATATGACCTCTTCCCAAGGTCAACTCCCTCCCCTTCCTTCATCATGTGTTTCCCTTCTTCAAAAAGGGGCCTCCTTACTTAGAAACCCGCACCACCCTTGCTGTCTTGTCTATTCCATGTGAAATTTCTTGCATAGGGATGGGCTAAGATAGATGGTGGGCCCCCAAACCTAGTATGTTAGGCCAACACTCCTCCCAATAGGAATTCGACCCCCTATGCATTTTGAACTTTGTGGTGGGAAAATAATAGATTAATAAGTTAGTAGATTAATAAGCTAATGGATTAATAGGTAGTTAGTAGATAGTTTAAGTTAGTTAATGAGATCTTTTTCTTTATTGTTTTAATTATTAATTGTGTAGCATTTTATACACATGTAAATTGATTCAATGATGTAGCATTAATTATTAGATTAATAACTTTAGTGTTATAAAAGATGAATGGACTTATTTACATGACCAAATTTAATTGGTATTGGAATAACATATTAAAATAATAATTAATCATTTTTAAATAGATCCTTAGCATTAGTTGTTTAGGTTATTTTAAAATTGTGATGTTTGTGAACTAATTTCATAGGGAGTTTGGCCTAAAGTTCTGATTAGCCTATTAGAGAAGTGGAATTACTCAACCAATTCAAATGTATAGTTAATGTTAATTTAAATTTTATTATGATAAAAAGGAATATGTTACTCTTGTGTTCAAGGGGTTAGGGGTTATGTTAAATTTCAATTAGAAGTTAATTTAAATTTTGTATTAGAAGATAATTTAATTGTCTTATTAAAGGTTAATTTAAAGTTGTTTTATTAGGAGATTGATGAATTAGGATTGCATGTGTTTTCATAAAAGGAGAATAATTTTATTAGAAATGATATTGGTAGGTTAGGAAATCAGATTTGGTTTCAGCTATTAGATTTTAATTAATAGTTATTTGGTATAGTGAAATTGTTATTAAATCTTAAGCATGTCAATTGATAAATGTTTCATGTATGATTGTTTTAAAAGAGAATAGATTATTAATTTGACTAGGTTTTGAGCTAGTAGTTAATGTTGAAAGAAAATTGGAACTAGATTTGAATGGATTAAGTTGTATTTTAGGTTAAGAGTTAAGTAAGCACTAGGCCAACCTAATTCAACATATTTTCATAACAACTAACTATCAGCATGATATTACACGTAGTTAAACATGGGATCAGAGTTAGACCAACCTGAGTTAAGTGATCATATAACCCGTGGAACTAGTTGATACTCTAATTCTGCACTCGGTTGTGGTATGACCCTAATTCAGTCTGCATATATATCTTGTAACTCAAAGGTTAACTCTACCATGCTATCACCTTTCCAACTCAACCATTGTTAGTTGTACGTACTTATGTGTTTTTTAAAATAAAATTTATGTGTGTGTTTTTCCCTTGTTTTGGGCATGACATTTTGGTATTAGAGTGGTGTTTCGACACTAGGAACCTAACCCATTACATTTCAACTCTTTCAAAAACTTAAATCATTATGTAGGATGCCTACGGTCACCAGAGCTAACCGATGAGGAAGAGGTCATAGAGATCCCCATGCAGGGGCAAGACAGGAGGATCCACCACCTCCACCACCACCACCTCCACCACCTCATAACCCTAACCAAGATATTATGGATGTTCTCTAAAATCTAATTGGGGTGATTCAATAGAGACTACCACCCATAGTTTAGCAGTAGATTCCTGAAGGGGAAGCACATATTTCAGAGAATGATAGAGTTGTTAGCAGAGAGAGGAATAGGATTCCTGCACCCAGGTCTAGTGAGGGTCAAGGTGATCATGAGGTTGAGTCAGTTCATCAGGTTGTATTACCATGCTAGCATGAGATACATGCTAGGGAGAGACCCCCTAGAGATGTTGGAGATGAGATTCGAGAGTTATTATGGCTCCAGCCACCCTTATTTTTGGGGTCCACTAATGGGTCAGTAGCATAGGCCTGTTACAGAGTTTACAATGATGTTTTGGATTGCACCCTTATGGGAGTAATCTAAAGGCATGACTTGCAGTCCATATCCTATGGGAGAAGGCTTCCACTTGGTGGGAGTAGGAGGTGTCCATAGGTGGAGTGAGTATCGACACACTCACTTGGGAGACTTTTGTGGCCCATTTTCGTGAGAGATATCTCTCCAAGAATTTTAGACAGAGACAGATAGAGGAGTTCCATGATCTCCAGCAAAGAGGCCTCATAATGAACTAGTATGAGAGTTGGTTTCTCGAGCTCCTTCCATATGTTGATTATATGAAGGATGAGAAACTGCATATTCACCATTTCATTAAGGGACTTAATATGTCTCTTCGGAGCACAGTACACCTAGCATTCCCTACCACGTTCAGAGGGGTAGTTGAGATGACACTTGTAGCCGAGGATATCCATACTAGATAGGAGTCTCAAAATCAGTTCCAGCACCAAAACCCCTCTTCCCAGTAGTTAGGACAGTAGAGACCCCCTTGGAAAGGGAAACAAAATCACTCAGTAGGATCCTTTAAGGGTCAACAGTCTCAGCAGCAGAGATCCCAGCAGGATTCTAGATAGAGGCATTCACAGGGTTATCAGGGCTCTAAGCCCAAACAGTGGTATTCTCAGGGCCCTAGATAGGATCATAGGACACAGACCCCTCAGACATAACCAGCTAGGACTCAGCAGTCCTCTAGGGGTGGATACACTGGTTCTAGTAGGACCAAAGGGTCACAAAAGCCAAAAAATGTGTGTTGAAAATGTGACACACTTCTATGATTCATTATGTTCAAGATTGCTAAAGAATGAAGTCTCAAATGGTGACTCATAGCTCCCTATTCAAGGAGCACAAGGGTTTGTGATGAAGGCCCTTAGTTTAGACCTAGCTATGCCCATGCAATTACACCATGAAATGAGAGATTCAAAGAGGAAAAGCAAGAATGCTAGCCTCCATGATCACCAAATATGCATGCAAATGAAAATGAAAGCTATTCTATATGATAACAATGCATGGAAGGAAACTAATCTATACAATAACAATGCATGAAAGGAAATATGAATCTAAATTAACATGAATATACTCTAAATGGATTGCCATGGATGCATGAGAGAAGAAGAAAAGAAGAAGAAGCTGCATGGTTCAAACTCAAATGCTCAAACTCTCCTCCAAAATCGCTCTCCAAACCTGTAGCATAACAATAGCATAAAAGTGTATCCAAATGAGAAGGAGAGGTTTCCTTTTAAAGAGAAATGGACGGTAGAGATTAAGAGGTAAAAAGAAATGAGCAATGGTGGAGATTAAATCTTGGTTGATCCATGTGCTCATATCTTCAAAAGGAAAAGTCAAAGGCTATGATTAAGAGGCAAAAAAGCCCACCGCTTAGGAATATGTGTGAAGAAAAAGGAGCTTTATTTATTTTTATTTAATTTATTTCCTTTTTCAACACAAAGAGGGATTTGAGTGGGGGTTTTATTTAATTAAAAGAGGGATTTTATTTTAAATAAATAAGATTATTTTATTTTATTAAAAAGAGAGATTTTAATTAAATAAGATAATATTATTTAATTAAGAGAGATTGGTTGGTCAGCTATCTACCTTTGAACTGAGTTAATTGGTGACGCACTTCATAAAGTTGAATTTTCATTTAAGGCTACTATTTCTAAGGATAAGAAAAGATGACCCTGGATAAAGTTCATCAAAGTTTGGATCTAGATATGTTAAGGAATGGGAAGGTATTGAGGAAGAGGAGAGAAATCTGGAAGATATTGAAGCTTTGATTGCTAAGAGATTTCCTAAGGGAGTTGGCAAGTATAAAAAAATCATGTAAAAAAATTGGTCATTTTTCTTCAAGATGTCCTGATAGAGAGCCTATGTACAAGCCTAGGAAATTAAAACCTAAATATTAGAAGAAGTGTTATTATGTTTCCAATGAAGGTGTAACTAATGATGAATCTAAAAAGAGTGAAGATGAGATTGTGTTTATTTATATCAAAGATGAGAATACTATTTTCTTAAATGAGGAAAGAGCTTTGGTTTCACATGTGGATGAGAAAGATGAATGGGTTATTGATAGTGGTTGTTCACATCACATGACCAGAGATAAGAGAAAATTTGTGAATTTGGAGAGGTGTGATGGTGGTGTTATTAGATTCAGTGACAATACTCCTTGTATGATAAGAGATATAGGCTCCATTACACTTGATCATAAGAATAACACTGGTTATGTTTTATATGTTGACAGTCTGGGATCTAATATTTTGAGTGTTGGAAAGCTAGTTGACAAAGGTTATAATCTACAATTCAATGATAGAATGTGCAAAATAATTTGAAGTTTTAGATTTGAGATTGCATCAAGAACAAAGGCCAAAGGTAATGTATTTCATTTGAATAGTGAAGAGAATAGGTATTTGATTTCTCAAGTTGATGACCATTGGTTATGGCATAAAATATTGTTGTTACTCTAAATGAGATTTGAAGGTTGTCATTAGTATTCAAGCATTCAATTGGACAGTTGGTAACAAAGTCAAGACAAACTAGTCAGGTATGATCACCGATTGAAGAGTTAACCGAGTGCACCGATCACGCACAGATTTAATTGAGTGTAGCGGTCACCGAATAGATAGATTTACCAAGCAACAGTGTACACCAAGCACATAGTATACAACGAGATACACAAAGAACACCGAGCACTGAGAGACATTATTTAATGAGTAAACTAGTGGTTACATAAAAAATTTAATTGGCACATCAATCTAGGTAACAAATTTTTTCTGAGATAGATAACGGTTTACATTGATTGAGGAGAATATTAATTATGGATGCACACATTAATTATTTATATCTCCCATGTTTAGATGATCAAGGTAAATTGTGTACACTGTTGATCCTAGGTTTTCTAAAACATTGTAAAACCCTAACTAGGTCAAGAGGTTTGATATATGTAAGGTTATGATGTCATTTTTTAAATGTATGATTATCAATTATTGATCAAGTAGCCTCCATACTAAGGACATCAGGAGTTTAGAAAAGGGTTTTAGATCAAGGACAACATTGCAGTATTCAATTTTTAGAATAGAGGCAAGGGTACCAAGCAGAGCAAAAGGTATTATCATTCACGATGAGGTGATAATTTCATTATAATTAAAGGATCTATATTCACAATTTAGAGTTTGTAATTTGTTCAGATCACACAACTTTGTTACTCTTTGACAATTGTAACAATCCTAAAATCTCCTAACAAAGTAGACTTAACCGTCTTTGTATAAATCTCTTAACAAAGTGCACACATACATTGTGTTTCTAAATCCTCACACGAGGTAGATCTAATCGATCTTATTGTTACTCCTAACAGGGTAAGGTCACCAAAAGTGATCAAATCTTTGTAAGCTCTAACATGCCTATTAGAATAACTAAGAGGGGGGTGAATCAGTGGCCTCAAAAATTAATCCAATAAAATTTAAGGCACATATATAAATATCTAGTTATCTTCAGTCCTACAATATGTATGCCTTTGAATAATCTTATCAAATAACTACTGCTCGGAGTTCTCTATTTATACTTATTCTTAATCTTTACCAATTAGTAGTCTAGCCTTTACCAAAATATAGTAAATAACTTAGTGTTTACCGATCATCCTATTTTAGTAATGTGTAAAGAAAAACATCAAAGAAATGAATTATAAATACATTTTACACATGGATTTTTAACATGGAAACCCTGTTAGGGGAAAAACCACTTGGGACCAGTAACCCAAAATTTTCACTCTTCTAAAGTGAGCTCGGTGAAGAACCAACCCTGTTAAAGGTTACAAACACACTATAAAGTGCGACCTTGTTAGAGGATTTGAATATAATAGTTTATCACTTGATATTTGGCATTCACTATGCTATCTTCATGACTAAAATTTTTGATACTCCTTAGGATGTATCTCAATATATAAAGGATTTTTAAGTCCTGCTCGGTTAAGAGACTTTATGATCCAATGGTTAAACTAAAATAGTAAATGATATGTTCATGAATACAACTATATTTTGCAGATGTTCAGATCTATTATAAGCTCATAATACCTTTATGATCAATGTTTCCCTTCAATACCTTTTCTCCACTTCTTTCTACTCAATGATTCTATGCTTATCTATTGCTCGGTGTCCGTAGAAATATTAGCTTTGTTCTTCATCTTGTTTGATTAGGACTGTATGAAGTCTTATTTCTTCACTAGTTTCTCTTCAGCATCTTCTTCTCTATTCACCCCTTTTTCATAATGAATCATATTGTCTCTCTTATAGACATGATTTCACCATTTCTAGGTCTTTTTCTTTCTTGTTCTTGACATGATTCATAAATATTTCCATTCTTGCTTTAAAGCTTGCTTTAGTTTTATCTCGCAGATTTCTCCTTGACAACTGGAATAAAACTATCTTTATAACTCTAGCTTATCTCTAGCTTTTAACTTGTCGATGAAAATAATGTAATCAACCAGTTAACTCCATCTTTAGCTCCTACCAACTAAGTTTTTTTTCATTTTTGAACTTCAGTTCTTATCGATGTTTAACTCCTTGTTTGCTCAGTCTAGACTTCAGTTATCCTTGGGCATCTATGTCCATTAAGGTTGTCTATATGTCAGGAAACATTGTGACTTTTATTTCCACTTGGGTAACACCATGGTTCTCATTAGTAATTCTTTCTCAATTTTCTTTCTCAGGTATCACTGTGACTCTTCTCTTAGGGTTCTCTGTCTGTCGGTGTGCACTATCTGTCAGTGTTTGTTGTCACTTGTTGTATACTGAACTTTTATGCATTACTGATAACATAACTTTTATCTCTTTGGTTCTTTGAAATCTTTAACACTATTTATATAACCAATTAGATTATAACAATTTGGAATCAATGAAAATATAATACATTAACTAATTTAATATCTTGCATTAACTTTCTGCATCTCGGTGATCATCAACTTAACATCTTCAAGCATTCAATCAGTTATAGTTCATCAATTCCACTTTATTACTGCAGTAGTGAAGCTTTGTTGGTCTCATCCCCACCACAGTTTTTACCTTCTAACAGGGTTTTTCTATGATACCAAAATACTAGTGTCATGTGTACTTAACTTTCATGTATGTTTTAGTGTTTGGATTACATGTATTTACATTTCAGTAGTACATTATATGTTTGGTGAAAGAAATCTACTCAGTCCGTTAAAACAACATTTGATTACGAAGATTTGTTTGAAAGTTTTTAAGGGTACTCATTCACCCCTCCCCTCTCTGTACACACCTTTCTATTATTCCAACAATTGGTATCAGAGCTAGTTCTCATATTTAGAAAGTTTAATCACTTGAGAGAAAAGATCTAACAATGGAAAGGTACATGCTTGACAAAACTATTGAAAATTAGAAGTTACAGGTAAAGATCTACATCAAACAATACAAAGAAGACAAGGAGAAACTCAGGGAGATGTTGATTAAGAGAAAGGACATGGAATTTCGCTGTCATGAGACTGATTATCAGGAAGAATAGATTCATGACCCATTTGATACATCTAGATCTAAATCTGGTAGCATATATGATGCATCTGAAGGAATCATATCAAAGCTATATGAGAGAAATTAAAAAATTACTGAACAAGTGAAAGTACTACAGATCAGACAAGATACACAAATAGTTAGAATGGTTGAAGTCTTGAATGATTCTAAGAAAGCTAAACAAGATAGAAACATGGTTGTTGATGACAGAAGACAAATGGCTGAAAAGTTACAAGAAAAAGAATCAGAGATAATGAGATTTACTAAACATTACTTTGAGATCACCAATCAAGTGGTTTCTATGATTCATTAGGCAAACCGAGTGAATATTGAGCTTGCTAGAAAATTGGAGGAGATTGGTGTATTGAAAGAAGAGAATGAAAAACTGAGAAATGAATTGAAGATTCTTCAACAACATAATGAAGTGATTAAGAGATCTGAAGACAAAACTAAGAAGATGGATGAATTTATGAACAATCAAAGAAGACTGAACAACAATAACAGATTAGGGTATACCAAGCAAGGAGAATTGTTAAATCAAGATGAATAGAGAAATGTTTACTCAAATCCAAATTCTAACAATTCTTCATTCAATCACTGTGGAAAACCATGCCACACATCAAACATTTGCAGGAGAAAATCAAAAGGTATTTATAGAAACTCTCCTAGATTTAATGGTAATTTCTATAACTGTAATAAGCATGGACATCAAGAACATGAATGCAAATCTAATTTGAACAAACAATAGAAGAAACAATACATGGATAAATATTGTCAAACTTGCAACATGTATGGCCATACATCACAAGCATGCAGGACTAACATGAAGCAAATCTAGAAACCTCAAGGTCAAGAAAAGGTAAATCAAATGAGAAGAAAAGGTAATGCTTATGCTTGGGATTATAACATTTGGGCTAGTTGCACAACATGTTGTAAATATGGACATATAGCATAAAACTATATGAGAAAATGGAGAACTAAGTCTAGGAATTGGTCAAACTCTGGTATGGAATGTTCACAGTGTCATAAGGTCAGTCACTTAAGTAGAGACTATGTAGACGGAATAAATACTTATGAAAATGGGAATACAATCGAAGAAATTGTGAGGATCAGATATCAAATGTGGAGGAGAGCATCAAATGATAATGTTGGACCAAGCATAATGGTTGGTGACACCTCATCCGATGGATTAGTTGATTCCACCACCTCCACCTAAGCAATACAAGTAGGTATGGAACTATGTTTTTCAAAGCTATATCTTACATCAGTTCCTATATTCATTGTACAAATGAAAAATTAGCATGAATTAAGATGCACTATGGTATTATATTCTTGATTACTTTGATCTAGTTAAGTCAGTTAATCTATACCGGGTTAGTAATGCCACTCGGTGAATATGTGTGAGACACCTGAGTTGCTAAGGCAACCGAGCATTTGTTATACTCACCAAACTGAGATATCATTAGTATTAACTGAGTGACTTGTTTCTTGACTGAGTGGTTGGTAATGTGCATTTATTGCGTCGACTAAAAGCATTTTGTATAAATTCAAGGGAGGTGAGCTCATTTGTTCACACAATGATCATAAATCATAGCAAATAAATTGAAAGTGACTTCACAACAGAGCACTTCAAAGGATTTTTACAGAGATTCAAAGCACATTTTGAGCAGTTAAAGGTTAGAAAAAGTAATCTTTTTGCAATTACCAAATTGTTTGAGTTCTTTCATAGAAGCCCTAATTTGAAAAAAATGGCATCCTTATCACAAACCATGAAGGCAAAGATGGATAAAAGAACAAAGGTGATTCTTGTTAAGAATTAAACATGCACAAAACCACATTACAAGATACATCCACAGGTTTTAGCTCAACCCAGTGACAAAGGTGCATTCTCTGCAATACCACCTAGGGTCTACTAGTTCATGATGTTAGGGCATACATTCACTGTAAAATTAGTGAGATAGGGGATTTCAAGCTTATATTGACATATCAAACACTTTGCACTGATGAGAAACTGAAAGAAGATCACAAACACCTGGAAGTCAAAGGGTTAACCAATGCCCTACATTTCTCAAAGGAATTCAAAATAGAATAGATACGCATAGTTTTGAGCCAAGTTCATGATGGAAATTTTTGGCTGGATGAACCAAAGAAGATAAGAAAAGATGTGATACATGCGGTAACTGGGTATCCTACAATAGATAAAGAAAAACCCTTAAGGCACTTTCCCATATTAGAAATCAAAAATCTAACAGGAGCCAAGTGGGATGGTAGAGGTCTACGGATCAAAAGCATCAATGATCCTAAACTTAGATTTGGTGCGTATGTTATTGCATACAAAATCTTCTAGTCGAGAAGACCTAACAGCGTTGCATGTGGAGCTATTGATAGTTCTTAAAAGATTGTCTAGAAGGGTTTACAACTTTACCTAGCTGAGTTTTTGTAGAGGCAGCTAGAAGAAAATATGAGAATGATCCGATTAGCAAGATCTAATACTTGTAAGTTTGGATCTCTACTACTATGTAAATTTTTCTATCTACAAAAATCTTTCCCCTCCATCGGTAATGTAAAATGGAAGACAAACCAATTAATCACATTGCAAATCGGTGACTTCATTGCAAGTCTAGGCACAAACTTTGAACCCATTATGAATGACTATTTTGCAAAGTTCAAAGAAAGAATGAATAAATGAACAAGGATACCAATGTAGTTGGTAGAGAAGTATAAGGATGACATCTATTTTGTACTTGACATAGACACAACACTGATCAAGGAAGTACAATCAAGGACAGCATGGATACCTCTGATAGATTATGAACTTGACATTGATTTAACCTCTGAAGCTATAGAGAAGTTACTTAATAAACCAATTGACAAATCTACCATGAGATTTGGAACATATGAGGAGGAAAAGATCATAATATATATTGGACTACAAGTTGATAAAATGGGTAGGAAGAAGACAAAGATTGTTAAGACTTTAAAATGAAAAATTTTCTATCACTGATGAAGAACTGGATAAATTAGTTGATGATACCGAGGATCAGACTACAGTCGGTGAAGATGAAGAAAAAACTCAAGATGTTGATGCCACCGAGTCTAATGAAGCACAAGTTGAGGCATCTAAGTCCAAAAATGGAAAAGGCATAAAGACTGAGTCTTGACCGAGGACAAGATCAAGATCAGTGAAACCAGATTAACCACCTTTGAAGAAAGGAGTTGCAAAGATTACACGACCATCACCAAAATACACATATCAGACAAGGAAACCAAAGACCATAGTACCGAGACAAAGAAATAAGTATGTAATGAATAAAAATGATAAGGATTATTCTGATGATAATATTGATCAATTTAAGGTTGTACAGAACAAAGTACCAAAGACTATTGATGAGATAACAGAAGCAATCAGGACAACTGGAAGGTTAGGACATCCTAAGCTACACACTTATGCAGATCTAACTACCAGGAAATAAAATAAATTGGAAGGTATGATGATTACTTTCAAAAAGGTCCCTGTAGAATTTTCTACATACATTCCAAAATAATTATATGATAAATTATCAGCCCGATGGACATATGCACACTTAATACAGAGAAATAGATGAGAGAGGAAACTCTCACTCTACTTAAGATTGATTGCACCATTGAATAGATTGATGACATCATGGAACGGTATGCAAATAAATTCCCTAAGAAAGAAAGAACATTGAATATACTTCAAGGGAATTTAAAGGAATTTGATAAAGAGAGCACCAAGATTTGGAAAAATCTCCTGAATCCAACCAAGGAAACTGAGGACATTGCATCTATAGTTGATAATGAGGGACATCAACCAAGCACAGAAACAACTAATTTTGACGATGTGGTTGTTGATAATGTATTAGACGGTATTCCTGAACTCTTGACTAATCTAGGTCATGCAGAGATCACAATAGAAGATATAACTAAAGGTGATCTTGATGATAAGGAAAAGGAAGATGAAATGATAATCAGAGCTACCAAGACCTTAGATGAAAAAGATATAATAGAGGTCGCATGAGCAATGGTACCAAGTAATCTTCCCATTCTAGTACAAGAAATTGATATATAAAGTGAAACACAAACAAAGACACCCGAGTAGCTCACAGACACAAATGAAGATAAAAGTGAAGGTAACATAGAAACAATGGTAGACACTTCTATTACTCACACTAGGTCAGCTACTGAGGCACATTCTCAATTCATCACACCTACCGAGCCACCGCAACAAGAAACTAAGAAAAAGGCTCAATTATCTCTAACTATATCTCCTACATCAAGTGTACAAGGGAAGAAGAAGAAAAAGAAGAAAGGAAGAAAGGATACAGTAACATTAGATGAAATCATAGACATCCCTGAATGTGACCCAAGGACACTTGATCCTGAATCACTTAAGAAATATGGAGAGTTATGCACCCACAAAGAATCTCAAGACAAGCTGAGGTTAGAACATAAGAATGTGCATGTGTTAGAGGCTGCAAAGGAGATTCTACAACAAGTTGTTCCTGATGTGAATATCAATTAATCTTCTCCCATCATTGATCAACTTGCACTGCTCACCGAGGCAATAAACGGTCTAGAAATTGATGTCGAGCTAAAGTTAGAAGAGAGAGAAGAAAAGAAGATTCAGTACAAGGTTACTAAGAAGATCATCCAAGCAGTGATAGTAAATAAGGTAACACTTTCAGAATTTGTAACAAGATTAGAACATGTTATTACTAAAGCCCTTACAATTCTACAGAAGTTATGCACATTAGATCACTTCACTACCGAGCTTAGTGAAAATTTAAAGAAATTAGATGATGATCTAAAAGATAGTGCAAACAGTCTTTTAACCGAGAAACATGCATTTAAAATGCATTACAAAAAGATTTTACAAACACAATGGTTAAGACTTGATTTGAAGAAGGAAGAGGATGAGATAAGAGATCAGATAACCAAGCTTCAGGCTATGTTACTACAACATTTAGTAATGATGCAGAAGCATGTGACACAAGCAAAGAATTTGATTTCCACCCCAGGGCTCTCAGTAATAGAAAGCATATATGATATGCATGCTCAATTGAACCTAGAGTAGTTAACCCTCGAGCATCTCAAGGAGGAATGGGAGAAGTTATTGGAAAATTTCCAGAAGTCCTATCCTAACATTTTTGACAAGTTGTAAGTTTTTTTTTTTTTTCATTAATTTCAAAAAAAGGGGAAACATATACATATATATATTCTCTATATAGCGAGCATGTACAAAGGGGGAAAGGGGGAGTCACTATGTATAGTCACTATGTATAATTTGTTGTGTATACTAAATCTACATATACAAGTTTTTGATGCTAATGCCAAAGGGGAAGAATGTTACTCCAAATGAGCTTTGAAGGTTGTCATTAGTATTCAAGCATTTAATTGGCCATTCGATAATAGAGTCAATAAATAATAATAGAGTCAATAAATACTTGTCGGATATGATCACCGAGTGAAGAGTTAAATGAGTGCACTAATCACACGCAGAGTTAACCGAGTGCAACAATCACCAAATAGAAATACTTACCGAGCAATAGTGTACATCAAGCACACAGTATACACTGAGATACACAAAGAACACTGAGCCCTGAGAGACAGTATTTACTGAGTAAACCAGCGGTTACATAAAAGTTTGAATTGGCACATCAATCTAGGTAACAACTTTTTTCCTAGATAGATAACGGTTTACATTGATCGAGGAGAACATTAATTATGGATGCACACATTAATTGTTTATATCTCCTATGTTTAGATGATCAAGGTATATTTTTTACATAGTTGATCCTAGGTTTTCTAGGACATTGTAAAACCCTAATTAGGTCAAGAGGTTTGATATATGTTATAAGGTTATGATGTCATCTTTTAAATGTATGATGATCAAGTAGTCGCCATATTAAGGACATCAGGAGTTCAAAAAAAGGTTTAAGAGAAAGGAATGCATTGCAGTATTTAGTTTTCAGAACAAAGGCAAGGCTACCGAGTAGAGCAAAAGCTATTATCATTCACAGTAAGGTTATAATTTCATTGTACTTAATGGATCTGTATTCACAATATAGAGATTGTAATTTGTTCAGATTACACAACTTTGTCACTCTCTGACAATTGTAACAATCCTAAAATCTCCTAACAGAGTAGACTTAATCATCTTTGTATATATCTCTTTATAGAGTGCACACATACATTATGTTGCTGAATCCTCATACGAGTTATATATAATTGATCTTATTGTTACTTATAATGGGGTAAGGTCACTAGAAGTTATCAAATCTTTGTAAGCTCTAATATACTACTTTATTACTGTAGTAGTGAAGCTTTGTGGGTCTCATCTCCACCATAGTTTTTACCTTCTAACAGGGGTTTTATGCGATACCAAAATACTAGTGTCATGTGTACTTAACTTTCATGTATGTTTTATTGTTTGGATTACATGCATTTACATTTCAGCAGTACATTATATTTTTGGTGAAAGCAATCTACTCAGATGGTTAAAATAGTATTTGATTACAAAGATTTGTTTGAAAGTTTTTAACGGTACTCATTCACCCCTCCCCTCTTAGTACATACCTTTCTATTATTCCAAAAATTATTTCATGTGAACTTTGATAACATTGTGAAGATAAGCACTACAAAAGTAGTGAGATATTTACCTAAATTGTTGAAGCTTGCTAATGTGATGTGTAAGGAATGTCAGCTGGGTAAGATAACTAGATATACTTTCAAAAGAAAGACCTATATTCTTCAAGTGTATTGTTAGATATGGTACATATTGATTTGTATGGCCTTACTAGATCTAAAATTTATTGTGTATCTAGGTATTTCATGTTGTTCATTGATGACTATTCAAGGATGATGTGGGTTACATTTATAAAGGATAAATATGAAGCTTTTGACAAATTCAAGATTTTCAAGGCTATGGTTGAGACTAAAATATGTATGAATATGAAATGTCTAAGATCTAATCAAGGTGGATAAGTGAAATCTAGTTAATTTAATATATTTTGTGAAGAGCATGGGATAAAGAGGAAAATGTTTGTTCTACGGACACTACAGCAGAATGGTATTGTAGAGAGAAGAAATAGAACCATCTTAGACACTGCAAGGATAATGATAATTGAGGTAGATTTACCACAAGTCTATTGGAAAGATATTGGTAAGACCCCTTATTAGCTTTGGTATGGTCATGTCCCTACAATGAAATATTTTAGAATTTTTAGAAGCAAATGTTACGTCAAAAGAGATGAAGATTTAGGGAAATTTGATCCTAGATGTGATGAAGGTATCTTTCTTGTTTATTCTACAAAGAGAAAAGAATATAAGTGTTACAATAATAGGTTGAGAAAGATAATTGAAAGATTTAATGTTAAAGTGGATGAAATCTATCATAAACAAGCTACATCTTATAGATATGAATCAGATGTTGAGGAAGACAATAAGGAAATGTAAGCACAAAATCAGTATCAGAATCAGAATGGTTAGGTAGATAAAGATGAAGAATTTGCAAATAAGGAAGAAATGGAGACACAAGAGTCAGCTACAAATACAAATCTAAATACCAAGATATGTAAGGCTAAATCATTCTAAAAATCATATTATTGGTGATAGGAATAAAGGTGTTCATACTAGAGGAAGAATTGCTACAAATAGAGATGACATTTTTTTTATTTCTAAGAGTGAACCTAAGGATGTTGATGAAGCATGTAAAGATGAAAGTTGGGTTAAAGATATGGAAGTAGAATTGGAAAAGATTAAAAAGAAAAAAAATATGGATCCTACTTCCTAGACCTAAGGAAAAGAATGTGGTCAGTACTAAATGAGTATTCAGAAAGAAATTGAATGAAGATGGTAAACTTGTTCAAAATAAAGTTATACTTGTGTGTATATGGAATCCTTCAATCTGTTGGGAGCAAGCTCAAACATGCAAACATTAGCTGGTTAGCATATATCATGACAAGAAAAGCATGTAAGAGATAAAACGAACAACAAAGAAACCAAATAACATCAGATTAAGCTAAAAATGAGTAAATAACATGCACCCTAATCTACTCATTTTGATGTGCTTATTTAGATTGCATGTGGGTGTTCTCTCTCAAACACACAATGACCATAGATTCCAATGCAAAATATGTAATGATACTAGATAACAAGAAGAAAGATTCAAGAACTAGTTATGAAGAAACTAGTCTCAAAATCCTCTTCAAAATGATAAAATGAATCTAATGCAAGTGAGGATGATATGAAAGTATTATGAGAAAACTATGATTAATTTACCAAATTAAAATCCTAGCATGTGATTTCTAGATAATTTATGCAAATGAAAGTATAAACTAACATCTAAGAGCATTAGCATGAGAACAATAACAATTCTAATACCATACTAGCATAATAACAATGCAAATTGAGAGATGAAAATATGAGAGGAGAAGGCCTCTATTTATAGGATTTTTAGAGGGAAGGAGAGGCTTGGATGAAGTGGCATCTA
>MU225509.1:1834518-1852426 GCA_018584345.1 Thuja plicata | reverse complement strand
AAAGGGAGACAAGGTTGTAAGAGGGAATTTAAGAAGAATGGGTACCCTCTTTGAAAATAATTTCCCCATGTGGGTGTGCATCCCATTAACCTTAAAAAGGTTAGGAATCACCCATTTAAGCAAGATCTGAGGGCAATTAAATGTGTAAAGACATTTAGGATATGAGGTGATGGGAGTAGGGTAGGAATAGGGTAGGCTATAGAGTAGGCTGTAGGGTAGGATTAATAGGTTCCTAGCTAGAATTTAGATTTTAATTCAAATTAAATTTGAATAGATCACAACTTAGAAGAATTAAGAAAATGGACGATTTTAATAAATATAAATTTATTAAAAGGGGATTTTGTGGAGGTAAATGTATTTAAGTAAAATACATTTGAATAGTGTTTAAACTATTGGTAAATGAAACTATTTAATTGATTTGAATTAAATAGTTAGAGGAATAGGAGAAAAATTAATATTAATAATAATATTAATATTTCTAGATGTCTACAACTTGTTTATAAGGGATATTCACAGATGGAGGGTATTGACTTTGAGGAGACCTTTGCACCTGTTTCTAGAATCAAATTTGTTAGAATACTTCTTACATATGCTACTTACAAAGATTTCAAGGTGTATCATATGGATGTTAAATCTATATTTCTAATTGGAGACTTGGAAGAGGAGTTTATGTTGAGCAGTTTGATGGATTTCCTTTGACTAATCAAACTGACATGGTTTTCTAATTGAAGAAATAATTGTATGGATTAAAACAAGCCCTTAGAGCTTGGTATGCTAGATTGGGTAAATGCCTTTTAAAGCTTGGATTCAATAAAGGTATTGTTGATAGTAACTTTTACTTTAAAATTGATCATGATAATATTATGATTATTGAAGTCTTTGTTGATGATATCATTTTTGGTGGTAATGAAAATTTGAGTAAAGATTTTTTTGATGAGATCAAAAACTATTTGATATTTTCATGATTGGTGAGATGGAATTCCTTCTTGGTCTGCAAATTACTCAATCAGAAAAAGGGATTTTCATATCTCAATCCAAGTATGTGAAAGAATTGTTAAAAAATTTTAGTATGGAAGATTCAAAACTAGTTTGTAATCCTATGGTTACAAGTTGAAAATTGACTAAGGATGATGATTCCCCTAAGGAAAATCAAATAAGATACAAATCTATGATCGATGGATTATTGTACTTGACACTGTCCTGACCTAAAATTTATGAATGTAGTTTGCATTATTGCTAGATTTCAAGTATAACCTAAAGAATCTCTTCTTGTGATAGTGAAAATAATATCCAAATACTTGAAAGGAATAGTTCACTATGGTTTGTGGTATGGTAAGGACAATGAATTTACATTGAGTGCTTTTACTATTGTGGATTGACCAGGTAATGTGGATGATAGAAAGAGTACAAGTGGAGTATCATTATACTTGGGTAAGAGGTTAGTTTCATGGTCAAGTAAAATGCAAAATTGAATATCACAATCTATTTTTGAGGTTGAGTATGTTATTGTTGTTGTTGTTAATTGCAAACAAGTGATATGGATGGAGAAAATGTTGATATATGTTAGAGTAAGTATTTATGGGCCTATTGCTATCTATTGTGGAAATCCAAGTGCTATCATTATTTTAAAGAATCCTCTGTTACACTCAAAGAAAAAATAATATATCTATCAAGTAACATTTCTTGAGAGATAAGGTTAGTGAAAAGGAAGTCAAATTGGAATATGTGTCTACTAAAAATAAGATTTTATATATTTTCACAAATCCCTTGCCAAGGGATACTTTTGATTATCTTCAAGGTAAGCTTGTGGTGATTGCCCCTCTTGATCAGAGCTAGAGATGCATTGATTTTAATTAGTCCAGTGTTCTTACAGGGATTATTAATGGTTTGGATTGATAGTTTGGTGGCTTCTACTCAGGGGGGAGTAGTGAGTTTTGTGAGGTATGTTATTCAGTTGTTATGAATTTTTTGGATTCTATGGCTTAGTGCATATATGTTCCTTTGTAATTGATGTCAAAGGGAGAAAGATAGACTTGTGAAAAACAAGTGTGATACTAAGAGGGAGAGATTTCTATTAGGTGGAGAATATTTTTTAGAGAGGCTCTAAAAGATAATATTGTGGATGTTATTGGTAGTATTGTTGATATGGTTTCTTTTTGCATTGATCATTATCACATAATATGTTTCTATCAATACCAAAGGGGGGAGTGTTGGGAGATTGTTGCATTATCATGCATATATGTGCTAACATTGATGTTTTGTCATTGATGTCAACATATTTCTATTTTTTGTGACACTTTTTCTGATATGTTCACTGAGAAGATTGGTTTGGTATGGTTGTTGTATTGAAGCTCAGATGTTGCCAATGTAAAAATGTTTTTAGGGATGTTTGTAGTTGACTTAAGTTAATTTATAGAGGTTCACATGGTGATTTGAGTGAGTGATGGATGATTGATCAGAGAATGGTATTTTAGATGTTCAGTAAGAGACACTGTTTTAGTATTTTTATCAATGTGGTTTGGTTATGCAATATTTCTAGTTGCTAACCTTGTGTTGAGTTTAGGGCATGGATGTGAGTCCTTAGCTCAAGTGGGTTGTGATTTGGATGTTGGAAAGCTATTTTTCTTAAGTGACAGAGGTTGTTGATTGGTGTTCCTATTGAACAATGCAAAGATAATTGTGAATTCTAAATTAGAGTCATTTTGGTTGTTGCTATGGCATTTCACATCACTTGTTGATGTTTCTAGATCATTTCCTATTCGTTTTATTGGATTGCATTGATTTATGTGATCAAATTTAGTGATTTTCTTGTGGTGTGTTGGTGTTCTTATTGTTCTTGGACAACATGGTGGTGTAGATTGTTTCTATGGATCAAGGTGTGATTTATGGAGCTCAAGCATGCTCGAGGATGAAGATTTAGATCCTTGCTATGTCTTTGTCGACATGTTTTGGATCAGGTTGATGATTGTATTGTATTTGGTTAAATATTTTTTATTTATGTCCTTGGTCAAACTTGAAGAAATAAGGTAATGAATTGTATAAATGTAATGATGTAATATCTCTTTATGGATTGGGTGTGTGTATGTAAAGGAAGAGGATTATGTGTGTGAAGAGGTATGAGTTGAATCTCCCATTGAGGCATAGACATGATATATTATGTACTTCATTGGAACTATATTGGAATAGAAGAGATGTTATCAGTTAGTTCATGATTAGTGGATTGTTTTCCACAGTGGATTTTTGTCCATCTACTTGTAAGAAAATGAGAATTCCTTTGGGTTGTAGCCCTCGTTGTATTTGAGAACATGGCTCTTGGAAGTGTACCTAAAATGCATGTTCATTCCCCTTGTAATAATCCTAATAGGTTATAGTGATTTTAATAGAGTACATCATCTTGTGGGTTTGATCCCCACCATGGTTTTTACCTTAACCGGGTTTCCATGTCAAAAATCTTGGTGTTATAAGTTGATTAATGTGTTGTAATCTTGCTTTAATGTTCATAATTCATATCTAAGAATTAAAGATTATAATTTTATTGAGGTTTTGAGTTTTGGGACACAACTGATCACCCCCCCCGCTCTTAGATGTGTGTGTTTCCCTATTTATAAAAAGTCACCCTCAAGGGTGGGAAGGTTTCTCACTCCCCGCATGTGAATAAGAGTGTGAGTTTGAATAACTATTTTTCATGTTTCATAAAAAAAAATGTCGAGGCAATGTTGTCATTAGGATCCCCACCACATGGGAGAGCCACTAATAAAGTACCATTTGGACTTGTGTTAGCACAATAGTCAGAGTACTGAGGAAGTTGTATATTTTCAGCTGAATCTTGGAGTAGAGTAGGAGAAGAAGGAAAAGAATGGTCCATATGGCTAGAGGGTCCACACCAGTAGGAGGATGAGTGGTATCCACATGGTTTATAATGGGGCATCACCCATATTTGCAACAAGAGCATGACCCTGATTTGTAGTAGGAGCATCACCTATATTTGTAACAGGATCTTCAACCTCACTATCAGTCTACAAGGAATCCTTAGAGGTAGAATCAAAGAGAGAATCATAACCTTGGATGATAAAATGATCATCATTTTCATCCTTTCACCAAGTAGAATCACCTTTATTATACAAAAGAGAATATTTTGTAGCTAGATGTCCAATATAGAATCATCAGCGATGCCAAAAGGGGAGGTCCTCATAATCCAATGATTGAGACCAAGGTCTATCCCCAACCATGAGCACCACATCCCCCATTAGTGGTGTGGAGATATCCATGTCAATTGAAATGTGAATGAACATAGAGAAACCCACCCTTCAAGAAATGGTCATTATATTTTCTAATGACCTTAGAGAAAAAAATGTCCTAAAGATGGAGTGGGAGATTAGGGAGATGAACCCACATAGATCTCAGATTGAGTGGTTTCATGATAGTGTTGGAGGTTGTCTAAGGTTTGGTGGAAAGAGAGTAATTCCCCCAAACCCACATCTTTCTCAACACCAAATCATGGACTTTAGAGGAATAAAATGCAGCAATAAAAGATCCCTTTGCACAAGGGAAAATTTTAATGTTACCAGAGACTAAGGGTTTCCAAGAACTTGTTACCCAATGATGTAGATCTGGAAGAGAAGGCCAAATACTAGTGAATCTACAAACCAACCCATGACGTTGGTATAACTCCACATTATCCACCACATCTGAGCCACAAACTACTATAGGGGAGGCCTGGGCATAGGAAACGGGTTGAGCTTTCACCTTTGGAGGAATACTAGCAGTAGATTTGGCAACATGAGCATAACTTTGTCCACAAATAGAAGACTTTGGAGGGGGTGGGTGGGGAGCCCTTCCCCTAGCAACAGTAACAACCCTGAACCACCAATAGGTGGAGATGAATAAAGCAAAGAAATACATGAGGAAGAGGGTTTAGGATGACCCCCCCTTTATTCACTAAAAATAGCAGTAGAAGCAACCCAATTAGCACTGTCATTGTCAGGAATATCAATCATTAGTGTAAAACTAGGAATTGCAGACATAGTAGCAATGTGGAAAGTAGTTATTGTGCATCAAACCATTGAAGACTTCACAATGCATAGATCCATTTGAGAAGAAGGATCCATTGAAAAAAAAATTGGATTGCCCTCCCTGCAAAGAGCCCTAGCTCCTTGCTCCCCCACAAGAGGCCTAGATGCAAGTCCCGCTCAAATGGTTAGGCATGTTGGGTGGGAGACAGTAGCAGATGACATTTCAAAAAAAATTACTTAATGTTAAACAACTGTAAAAAAATTCTTGAACCTTGGCTATAATATTTACAAGCAAGACGTCTCACTATTTCACCAAGGATGAAGATTAGCAACTCTCTATTGAGAACCATAGTAGAGAGAAACCTTGTGGGTACTTGAACTTTGGTTCTAGGCACTATAGGAAAGAAGCCCCACAATTTCACCAAAGGGTCAAGCCCATTATAAACACAATGTTGATAGAAAAAGACAAATTTGAATTTGAATCATTTTTGGATTTAGAATTGTCCCAGAGTCTTGTCTCAAAGATTGTGAAATGACAAGAAATGTTTTAAGGATAAATTTCTTACTTGTTTCCATTTAATTGTATTTGATATAAGAAAAAATGGTACTAGTGTAGTCCAAAATATATAATTATCATCTTAGAATATCTTTGGAGTATATATATGATGTGTGAATATATAGAATGGGATATACATAGGTAAGTATATATGACCAGATTAAAAATTATGTTGAAGTTACACATAAAAGATCAAAACTTCTATATTAAATAAATAAGCTATATAATCAATTAAAATGATAAAGTTAAAAGATGTTGCATTAAATAATATTAGCTCTTCAATTGTAAATTCATGATATTTCATATGAAAACTATATATGGTTCTGATTATAATTTGGATTATAAAACGTATATTATCTTGTCTGCAATTTTGAATTTTCAAAATTTGGGCAACACCATGAAACTTTTTGATAAATTCATATTTTATTTATCTAAGATAGGCATTTAGAAGGAATTTCACAAAGGCAATTGATCATACCTTGATTATGCCCTAGTTTCTTGTCATATGGATATTACTTTTTGAGATTTTTGTCGAGTTCCTCTTTGTCTTCCTTGTAATCATGTTTTATTTTCTTGATTGTGAGTGCTCAATTTTTGAAAATATTGAGTTTTTGATTTATTTTTCTTTCTTGAATAAAAAAAATTGTATTTCTCTGTGTCTTAGATATTTTGAATTCTTCGAATCAAACATTTTGATCCATTGCAAGTTTAAATATTTAATACATGTTTTATTTCAAGAGAAAATAAAGAATTCACAACTTGCAATCAGGATTTTAAAACAAGATTACAAGTAAAAGAGTTGTTTTTAATGACATGCAAGTTGAGATTAAAATCCCACCTCAGCTTTTATAAACTGAAAAAAAATTGTTTTAAAGCTTTCAAATGGGAGTGAAAAGCCCAAAATTCATGACTTGGCATTTGGAATGTAATTGGGAAGTTTTTTTTAAAAAAAGGATGTTTTCACTTGTGGTTGAGTTTTTAAAACCCGACTACAAGTTGAATTCTATTTTAGAAACAAAATTACTTGCAATAATTCATGTTGATTTAATTGAAGTCGCATACAAATCATTTTATGTATCACCTCATTCAGTTTTTTAGGTATTCATACTATCCTTCTACCCTTTCCCACATACACATTTAGTTTTAGGTGAGCACTATCTAGGAAATGACCTATCTTTCAAAGATTCTTCTCCCATTTTAGGAAAATCCACCACCTAAGAGAGTTTCCATGTTTCAATAGGATAGCTAGATTTCACATCAAACTAAAGGCACAATCCTGATTGACAATAGGGGCATCACCCAAATTTGCAACAAGAGCATGACCCCGATTTATAGTAGGAGCATCACCCATATTTGCAACAAGAGCTTCATTGTGATCATAAGTCTACAAGGAGTCCTTAGAGGTAGAATCAAAGAGATATTCATAATCTTGGATGATAAAATGATCATTATTTTCACCCTTCCACCAAGTAGAATCACCTTTATGATGCAAAAAAAAAATATTTTGTAGCCAGGTGTCCAATATAGAAGCATCACCGACACCAAAAGGGGAGGTCCTCATAATCAAATGATTGAGACCAAGGTCTATCCCCAGCCATGAGAACCACATCCCTCATCAGTGATGTGGAGATATCCATGTCAATTGAAATGTGAGTGAAAATAGAGCAGGCCACCCTTCAAGAAATGGTCAATAGAGTTTCCAATGACCTCAGAAAAAGAAATATCCTAAAGATGGAGTGGGAGATTAGGGAGATGAACCCCCATAGACATCACACTGAGTGGTTCAGTGATAGGGTTGAAGGAGGTTTTCCAAGGTTTGGTGGAAAGAGAGTGATTCCCCCAAACCTACAGCCTTCTCAGCACCAAATCATGGTCTTTAGATAAATAAAATGCGACAATAAAAGATCCCTTTGCACAAGGGAAACTTTTAATGTTACCAAAGAATAAGGGTTTCCAAGAACTTGTTACCCAATGATGCAGATCTGGAAGAGAAGGTTAGAGACTAGTGGATCTACAAACTAACTCATGACATTGGTAGAACTAAACATTATCCACCACATCCGAGCCACAAGCTACTATAGAGGAGGCCTTGGCATAGGAAATGGGTCAATCTTTCACCTTTGGAGGAATAGTAGAAGCGGATTTGGAAACATGTGCATAGCTTTGTCCACAAATAAAAGACTTTGGAGGGGGTGGGTGGGAAACCCTTCCCCCAGCAGCAGTAATAACCCCCAAACCACCAACAAGTGGAGATGACTACAACATAGAAATACATGAGGAAGAGGGTTTAGGGCGACCCCCCCCCCTTTATTCACTAGAAATAGCAATAGAATCAATCCAATTAGCACCAACATTGTTAGGAATATCAATCGTCACTGCAACACTAGGAATTACAGATATAGTAGCATTGTTGAGAGTAGTTATTGTGCATCAAACCATTGAATAATTCATAGTGCATAGACCCATTGGAGAAGAAGGTTCTATTGTAGAAAGTGTTGGATTTCCCTCCTTGCAAAGAGCCCTAGCTCCCCGCTCCCCCAGAAGAAGCCTAGATACAAGTCCCACTCCAATGGTCGGGGATGTGGGGCGGGAGACAGTAGTAGATGACATTTCAAAAAAAATTACTTAATGTTAAACAACTCTAAAAAAATCTTGAACCTTGGCTATAATCTTTACATGCAAGAAGCCTCACTATTTCACCAAGGATAAATAATAGAAACTCTCCATTGAGAACCATAGTAGAGAGCAACCCTATGGGGACTTTAACCTTGGTTGTAGGAACTATAGAAAAGAATCCCCACAATTTCACCAAAGGATAAAGCCCATTATAAACACCATGTTGATAGAAAAAGACAAATTTGAATTTGAATCATTTTTGGATTTAGAATTGTCCTAAACTTTTGTCTCAAAGATTGTGAAATGTTAAGAAATGTTTTAAAGATAAATTTCTTACTTGTCTCCATTTAATTGTATTTGATATAGGAAAAAAAGGTACTCATGTAGTCCAAAATACATAATTATCATCTTAGAATATCTTTGGAGTATATATATGATGTGTGAATACATGTACATAGGTAAGTATATATGACCACATTAAAAATTATGGTGAAGTTAAATAATATAAGCTATATAAGTAATTAAAATGATAAAGTTAAAAGATGTTGCATTAAATAATATTAACTCTTCAATTGTAAATGCATGATATTTCATAAGAAAAATATACATGGTTCTTATTATAATTTTGATTATAAAAATGTATATTATGTTGTCCACAATTTTGAATTTGCAAAATTTGGGCAACTCTATGAAAATTTTTGATAAATTCATAGTTTATTTCTCTAAGATAGGCATTTAGAAGGCATTTCACAAAGGCAATTGACCATACCTTGATTATGCCCTAGTTTCTTGTCCTATGATGTCATTTTTTGAGATTTTTGTCGAGTTCCTCTTTGTCTTACTTGTAATCAGGTTTTATTTTCCTAATTGTAAGTGCTCAATTTTTTACAATCTTGAGTTTTCGATTGATTTTTCTTGCTTGAATCCATTTTTTTGTTTTTCTTTGTGTATTAGATCTTTTGACTTCTCAAAATCAAACATTTTGAGTCATTGCGAGTTTAAATACATGTTTTATTTCAAGACAAAATGAAGAATTCACAACTTGCAATCAGGATTTTAAAACACGATTGCAAGTAAAAGAGTTGTTTTTAATGACTTGCAAGTTGAGATTAAAATCCAACCTTGGCTTTTATAAACTGAAAAACAATTGTTCTAAACTTGCAATTGGGAGTGAAAAGACAAAAATTCATGACTTAGCATTTGGAATGTAATTGGAAAGATTTAAAAAAAAAAGATGTTTTCACTTGTAGTTGGGTTTTTAAAATCCGACTACAAGTCGAATTCTATTTTTGAAACAAAATGACTTGCAATGAAGGCTCAAAAGCTCGACCCATATGCTAAAGTGGTAGTTTTATTTTAAATTCAACTTGTAAATTGCTGAATAAAGCCCAAAGTCGGGCTTTAAGTGTTCAAAATGAGTATTTTAACTTGTTAAAAGTAAAATAGAACTCGACTCTCTTCATAATTGGCTTTTTGAATGCAAGATGAAATTATTTCATTTGTTATATGAAATATGAATCCCTATAGGCTTTAAAATGATGAAACATATTATTTTTGGGCTTTTGTATTCTATTTACACATTCTAAATCTCTAGATTTTGACTTGAAAAATAGAATACAAAACCTAGCTTCCCTCTATAACGATATTTTAAACCTTCATTACAAGTAGCGTCATTTTACAAAGAGATTCAAAGGGCTAAATTTTCTTGATTTCAAGAAAATCTGTGTTTGGTCGAAGTTGCATATTTTTCTCCAGAATTGAAGATGTGTTAATGGAAGAATTTCTTCACTCCCATTTGACTTAGAACTATCAAAAATGCCTATATATGAGATACTGTTGGATTTTTCTTGAAGTGTTTTTTTATATTTTCAAGAATTCCTGCATATTTTTGATCTATTTTTCTTGCAGTGTTTTTACCGGTCATGCTTTTGGGAATTTTTTCTCCACACTTTCAGGTTCTATAACTAGGTATGCCATTTTTATGTATTTACATTTCATTCTTGTTAATTGTTTTAGCCTTTTAGGGAGTTTTTTCTTCCATAGTCATCAATGCATAGGGTTTGGACATTTTTGGTTTGATTTTGTTCTTTTTGTTTCCATGATTCTTCACTTGTAGATTTTTGTTTATAGGGTTCTCGACATTGAAAGTTGAATGTGTTGTTTCAATAAAAATACATATCCTAAAGGATAATGCAAATTTTTACAAAATTTTGAACTTCCAAACGCATGTTCTTCCTCACTTGTAAACAGGATTTTGAATCTCGATTACAAGTCCATTTTTTCCAAGCTAAGAGTATGTTTTTCCCCTACTTGCAATTGAGATTCTAAAACCCGATGGCAAGTGTTTCTCAAGCATAAATGAAATATTTTTCCTAATCGTAGTTAGGGTTTTAAATCCCAACTGCAGCAAGAAAAAGTTCTTCCCAAATGCACTTGTAATCGGATTTCAAAATCTTGATTATAAAGAAAAGAGACCCTCCATTATATATATACATTTGCGCATAAAAACTTCTCATTTTTACACCAAGTTTATATGTTCTATCCACTTGCAAAGCTTAGAAGAAATCCTTAAATTCATTATTCTTCTCATTCCAAAAGTTGATTGCACTCATTTTTCTCCAGTTTCCATTGCCTGAAATCCTTTTGTTCATATCCCACATATATACCATTCCAGATCTGCAGGGTCATAGGTCTAAAAGTATCTTATGGATTCTTTGGTGCCTCAAGAAGATGTTCTTACTCTCAAGAACTTTCATGTTGCAATCTCATCCTCTGTCGATCAGTTTTCTATGTCAGAAGAGAGAGTCTCTCCCAGCAACAAGAAAAAGAAGAAGTATAAATATGACAAGTATCATAATTCCATTTCATCTTCACAGGTTACCTCTTCAGTAGATGAGATTTGAGATATAGATATAGGGAAAGTTGACATTTCTAAGTTTATTTAGAGGATAAATACATCTACTAAGAAAGATATTTTTGTTCTTATTCAAAGAAACATTCATCTTGTTTCTACATTTCCAGTGGTTGTTCTAGAACCATAATTTGTGTTGGCTTGTGCATCTCACTTTGATTATGATTCCAAGATAATCAAAGACAATGATGGTAATGTGATCATTAGGTTGGATCTGAAGACCATAGAAAAAAATTTCAAGGTTCCTCCTACTCCTATATATGCAGATATCTCAAAGAAGAAGGCTTTGAAGAGGTGGAATGACAAGAAACAATATTATATTAGGTTCGCAAATGATAATTGGCTTGTTAACAAGATGACCTATCTATCTAGATGGCCTAAATTGATGTGCATAACTGATTTCATTGAAGAGGTCAATGATTTGATTACCATTCTCAGTAGGATCATGGGTTTGAGAGAAACCAATATTTTTGAAACTTGGATGTATAAATTCATCTCTATCATTATGAGATCCAAGCAATAAATATTCTAGGGAGAAGTCATCAATGACGCCTTGTGTGAGCACCTGGCTCGAGTTCCTAATACTCTCACCTTTTACATGAATTCCTACTTGGTATACATTGCAACTTCTCTTAGATCCTTTTCTACTCTTTCCACTAAAGGTAACAAATCATTGTTCCAATTTGGGAATACTATGAGCAGATAACTCTAAAGCCGAGAAAGATACATTACAGGTGGGTATATGATGCATTCTATAGACACTACATGTGCCTCTTTGATAAATCACTTCCAAAAAGAAGAGTGTTAGATGTAGCCTGGAAAAAGGCGAATGAATATGGATGTATGTTTCTGTAATTTCCAACCTTTACCTACATGAGGTTTGCTTGCTATGATGATGAGACATACACACTTCCTTGGTACCCCACAAGCCAAATCATCTTGATGGACCTTGCAAGGCATCTCATGGTGGTTCAGGCCTATCAATCAAAGTAGCCTAGATCGAGGGATGGTATCTCTACACATAACCCACTTCAGATAGGAAGATATGCATTGATAACCACACCCAAGGCAAAGTGCATGGAAATAGAGTTGTGAGAGATTACACTCAAAAATTTTAATTCTAGGAAGCACTGTGACTACATAGCGATGAATGATAAGATCAAGAGGATTTTCCCTCATGTTCATTGCCTTGAGGACATCTGGATTGACCTATGTACAGAGGATGGCATAAGAAGAATGGTTTATATTAGGTTGGCTTTGAAGTAGATTATAGATTTTAATCTAACCCATATTTTAGAGGGTGTGGAGGATGATGAGGATATTCTTGATCTTGAATATCATGTGTGTAAAATTGAAAAGCTTTCAGAACATCATGCTTGTTTAGTGATCACCTAAGGAAAGCATGTCAATATTTGACAGGTTTCAGTCCATTCTAGCCAATACCAATGCATGGCTAAAAAGAAGGGGCATAAAAACCCACTAAAAATAAACATGGTAAATATTTTGATATTGTTGGCCCAGTTGGGCATAAATATGAGATCAGGGCCGAGGCATAAATATGAGATCAAAGGGAAAAATCCATAGTTCAGTCATCAAAAGAGGTGCTATTAGCAGAGAAGGATGTGGCAGTGCAAGAAATAATACAATTTGTAGCCAGTGAGGATGAATTATAGGAAGATCATGTTCAAAAATTATCTCATGTGGTGAATGCAGAGGTGACTCCCGCGATCGCTAAAATAGTGTTAGCGCCTATTGAAGTTTCTACATCACATCTTGACAATAATGTAGATTCATTTTTTGTAGTTTGTTTTCCTCCAATGAATTCATCCATAATGCCTATTTCCTCATTTGTCCCTGCATCCATTTTTGAGGGGCAATAAGATAGTTTGGAGAACGTATTAGAAGTATATTCCACACTTCCCAATCTATCAAAAGTCTCCATGACTCTTCTGGATACCTCTGCTACAAACTTTGTCAAGTTCATAGCTGAATTTTCTCAAGGCACTCAGACCCTTATAGCTATTCAGACCAAGGAACTATCCATTGTGACAACTTTTATACAATCAGGATCAATGTATCAAGTGGCCAACACATCTTCCACCTCCTTGGCTCACTGCAATTAATCTGAAGAGGAACAAGAAAGAAGTTCTCCCTGATGAATTTGATTATAGGAAACTTAAGAAGACCAAGCCTCTCATGATTAAAAAGGAAAAGATTGTCTCCAAAGTAATAGTCGATCAGAATAAGATAAAGTATGTTGAAATTGCAGAGCCTCTTGTAGACAAACTTTAGGATGAGTTGCAAACATTTGACAATAGGATCACAAGAGTGGAACTGGGTAAGAAAAATGGGTTGTATTCCAAAAGGAAGCACAAGACTCAGTAGCACTACTTTCTCAAAGCAACGATCGACTATGGACTAAGAAAAATCATCTTAAGGAGGAAAATGGTTGATTGATAGAAGTGATCCAAAAGATCAATAATTCATTTGAGTAGGTTAATCCTATTTATTCTATTCTCCCAGATGAATCAATCAGGAAAGATGAGAAGATTGGAGAAAAGTCCAAAGTAGTGGATGATTGGGTCAACTAGATAGTGTCTTAGGGGACACAACTAATCAGAGATGCTTTTCTGATGTTGACTAATGCTAGAACGAATACAACCAAAATGAATGAAGTCCTTGCATCATTCAATCAAGATCTAAAATTAATGGAGGAGGACTTGGAATTGTGGTACAATTTTTTAGAAATTGCTTTATATGTGTTGTGTAAATATGGAGATTTCCTATCAAGAAATTTTTATTCAATATCAGGATCTGATGGTGAATAAAGTCCAAGTGATTGAAGGGTTAGTCATGGATTTAAAGGAAAACATTGGCATTTGTGAAGGAAAAGAGAAGATGATAAACAAGGGTTTTGGAGAGTTGTCATGCAAGTTAACAAGTGATAATAATGAGTTGATTGCAGAAGACATTGCAGTATCACAGATCATGAAAATGGTTCACCTAGAGCTTGATGTCAATCATCTCACTCTCAGTTCTAGGAAACAAGCTCACCAACTTCAAACTCTCACTAATCATCTTCAGGCCAAGCTTGATGAGAGAAATAAGGTCATTTCCAGGTGTGGGGATACAATCATTAGAATGATTTTTGTAGCTCGACATACAAGTGCACCAGATCCTAGAATAACGCATGAATCTATACATATATTCAAGAATTTCATGAATGGTCTCTGAAGAAGATCCTAAAGTTTCATGCGACACTTAACACTTTTTCTATGCTTTCTAGAAATAGTTGTTCTTTTCTTTTTTGTTGACATATTACATGTAATTAAAGAGAAAGTTGTAATTGTAAGTGAACTTTCACCTGTAAAGATATTACATGTAATTGAATTGCAAGTCAAATACATTAGGACTTGTAGTTTGAATACGTCAAAGGTTAGTTGTAGAATAAGTCAAGTTTGTTAGGACTCTCCCACCTTTTTCTCCCAACTCCTCACCTATATAAAGGAGTGTCCTTCATTGTAAAAATCATCTTTTGTTTATGCAATAGACTATGCTGAAAATTCTTGTGAAGCGAAAACTTTGAGTTTCATTTTGCAAAAAATTCATAGTGAATAGAAAGAACAAGTTTGCTTAAAATTTGTGTTAAAAGTGAATAATAATTGTAAGTGACCTTTCACCTGTAAAGATATTACATGTAATTGAATTGCAAGTCAAATACATTAGGACTTGTAGTTTGAATACGTCAAAGTTAGTTGTAGAATAAGTCAAGTTTGTTAGGACTCTCCCACCTTTTTCTCCCAACTCCTCACCTATATAAAGGAGTGGCCTTCATTGTAAAAATCATCTTTTGTTTATGCAATAAACCATGCTGAAAATTATTGTGAAGTGAAAACTTTGAGTTTCATTTTGCAAAATTTTCAAAGTGAATAGAAAGAACAAGTTTTCTCAAACTTTGTGTTAAAAGGCATGAATTAGTGGAGAAATGGAGTGAAGCGGGAAGAGTGATGGCCCTAGGATTTCAGTTGCAGAAGCTAAAACTGATGAAGATGACAACAATGATGGAGGATTTATTGTTGGATCATTGGGTTTCATTTTCACAAGGATCTTTTGTTGGCATAGGCGACTTGGTTGGAGGTTCGGGTTGTGGTGGTCAGTTGTTTTTTTGGAGATATGGTGGGATTTCCAACTTGTTTCTCTCCCCTTCCTAGTAGTGCCTACACATGTGGGTCTATGGCTTGGGCATTGTGGTGGGGACTAATTTTCTTACACTATGGGTGTGCTAGGTGCTTCTTTTTTATTTTCATTGGCCCATTGCAGTTGGTTTCTGGCCTTCGATAGTGTTTCTTTGGTGGGTAGTGCTTTGGGGTTGGATTTTTCTTTTCTCTACCCTTGTTGTGAGGGCTTTGGTTTTTCCTAGGAGTGGGTATATTTTGGAGGCTTCATATTGCAGCTCTACAGGACCTTTGGTGTGCCTTGGTGCTGGCCTAAGTATTATTTGGTGGTTGTTATGACTTGGAGGGCCTACCCTGGATCCTAATTTTTATGGGTCCTCTTGAATATGTCTCATTCTTTCACTACTGCATGTTATGGCTTGGGGATTGTTGGTTCCCTCACTTTTGTGGGTTCCAGGATTTGGTCTTCGCAGGTCCCTTTCTTAGGATTTGATATTTCCTTGGAGGAGGTTATTTTGTGGGTGAGTGTTGCAAATGGAGAGCCACAACACTTTTCTGCTTTATCTTCTGCGGTTGTAGCTGCTTGGTTGGCTCATGCTTGTTTTTCTTCTCTCCCCTTGGATTTGTCTGTCTCTCTTGGTTATGTCTCTTCCTTGTGCATGGGTGGCTTTTATGACTAGTATGGATCTAGTTCTTCTCGAGGCTCTGGTCTTGCAAAGCTCGATGATATATCTTCATTTCTCTCTCTTTCTTTTGCATGTCTTTTTAGTCCTTTTTTGGCTATGAGTCTAGCTCCGATCTTGTGGTGATTGGGAGATTTCTCCTCTCTTTGGTTGTTTGATTTTTTAGGTTTTGGCCAATTGGATGCTGAAAATTTTCAAGTGCCCGCTCTGGCTTGTGCCTATTTTTGGTTAAGGAATCTTTCAGGTTTTGGGGCTACTTAGTCCCTGGTTGGAGACTGGTGGTTCTATTTCTTGTTTCATTTGTGGACTCTTATGGGAACTCTTTCGCTTCTTCCCTTGGATTCTTCTATAGAGGTGAAGCCTCTCCTTTTTTTGAGGTTCCTTTCTGATTCTATCGTTGGTTGGAGAATTAGGTTCTTTTTGTTTCTCTCCTTTTCTCTCATTTCCTATTGAGGTGGATCTGTCATGTATGGAGGTGGTGATGTGTTTTGAGGGTGAGGTTAACTGTGGCACCAAGTGGTCTTCTTTTGCATCTTGTTGTTGGGAGGATGGGTGGTTGTAGAAGTGGTTTTCGAGGAGGACAGGTCTTTCTTCTAACTTTCCTTAGAGGTGGGATCCCTTCCTATTGAGGCGGAGGGGAGTTTTTCTGGGGGAACGTTTTTGTTCTAAAAAATCTATGTTTTCCATTATTGGATGGTTAGGACTACCATGTCAAAACCATGTCTAATAATTGTGGATGCCAAGATAAAACTTTGGTGTTTTGGAGTGCTGCCGTACCCCATAGTTTTAGCTGGTTCATTGAGGTTCAATCTTTCATGGCATGTTCTGAAGATAGTTCTAGGAGCCATGTTTAAACCTAGAGTTTTGGTGTGGGGAACCTTCAATTCCTCAAGGATATCCCTGCTTTGAATATTTAATCTTTGATGTAAGGATTTTTCCTTTGTTGTAGTGGTTTTTTGTGCAATGGAGTTTAGCTTGAGTTTTATTTTAGGTTGTTGTGTATTTGTTGGCTTTGGGTTGTTGTTTAGATATCATTAATATTTTTCCACATTTCTTCTTTAGGGGGTTCCAGATCCCCTTGAAAATATGAATGTACTGAGTTTCGGGGCCCCATCAAAACCTCTTTTTTCTTAATCAAAAAAATTTTGTTGAAAGGCTTGTGGATTGTCTATGTACTCTTATGTTGCATAGATAATTCAAGCTTTAATTCATTAAGTTTCATTATTTCTACTATCATAATCTTTTGAGTACTTAATATGTGTCTTTTTATAAAATTTATGTTACAAAAGAAGTGGGTTAAGATAATTTAGAGTGGCCTTCAAATACTAGGAAATGAGTGACTTTGTCTCTCAGTTTTAAGAAACTTCATATAATTTATAAGGTGTGCGAAGACTTTGAGCTTTATCGTATAACCCAAAATTGTTAATCTATCTCTTGAAACAAGTGTAGAAGACTTTGGGTTTCTTTAAATGTTTCACTAAGAAGAAAATTGGTATCCTCTTGGTTTCTCTTACGTCAACCAAAATGTTGTTGATATTATCATAGTGACAAGTCCTTTTTTTTATATAATTTTAGTGTTTTTTGTGTAGACACCCTAAAATGGACAGGCTTGCGACTTTACATTAAAACCCTAATTTTCATCTATTAATTAATGGTTTCTTAATCATTAATTAATCATATTTTTTCTTCTAAATTCATCTTTCTCAAATCATCTAATCCAATTCTCAACATTAATTAAATAATTAATTTTATTTAATTAATTAACCTTTAAATGATTATTTACCATTATTTAATCAATTAAACCCAATTTCCTATAGTTTAAATCAAATATTTAAACTTACTAATTATATTCTTCCAATTAAATTAATTTCAATTAAATTAATTTAATTTCATCAAAATAAAGCAATTCTTAATTAAAAAGAATTCAATTATCTCACATGTTGAAAACAATTAAT
>MU225509.1:1741322-1817710 GCA_018584345.1 Thuja plicata | reverse complement strand
CAATTAGCTCCTCAGTTAACCAAACTCCATCTCCTCTTAACCAAATAAAGAGGTGGAGTTTACTGTGGATCTCTCCTGTTCCTTTTGATCACAACCGTTCATCTCCCTATCTCTGGGATTGATCTCAGCCACTCATTTCATCAGCATTTCCTATATAATGGACCCTTCATAACCATTTGAAGGATCCAGGATTTCAAGTATACAAGCGCCATTACTCTGTCAGCATTCAGGCCATCCTGCGATCACACACACACTTTGCAATTATCAACATCTCGAAGCTTCTCAAGTCATAGACGCTGCCCAGCCAATACTGAGCATCAATAACAGCGTTTCGGAAGGAGTAGAGAGAAACAATAGAAGCTTCAAGCTTCGAAGGGTTTGCATTCATTTGTCTTCCTTTTCGTTGTTTGTACATTTTATTGCTTACGTTTCAATTATTCGTTTAGTAGTTATTGCATAATAGATTTGCATGCACTTGTGAACCTTGGCTACTAACCCCTGCCCTTGGAAAGCTGTGGGAAACCGGAGAGAGAGGCGTACAGTTTGAAAGATACTTGTGAATCATTCCTGAAAAAACAGGAATCAATTATAAGAACCACCCTTTCTTATAATTATCAGTTAAGTCCATGTTGAAGATACCTATGCTAAGAAGGGAGCCTCCCCCGTTGCTGAGAGGGGAGAGCAATCTCACTCAACATTGTCTAAAATCACAGTTTTGTAAGTTGTGGTCACAGCACGACTTACAAAAATTTTATCCAACATATTGAAATTACTTTTAATATTAAAATGAAATCAAAAGTACTATTAATTTTTTCATGAAATTTAAAATAAAGAGAGTATAGATGAAACAACAACAAAATAGAAAAATTTATGTTATGACACTAACAATACTAAATGAAGAATAATTGTATTCATAATCATTATATTTACTTATTGATAATGTATTTTTGTTAATTAAAGCATATGTTATTTAAGACAACAACTAAATTACAAGGAGAGATGTAGAAAAAAAATATATCAAAGTGAAAATAAAAGCTATGAATAACCCTTTACAATTTGATGCAAGAGCAATTATGGTTTGATTTTCAAGTTTTAATATGTGTGACATCTCTCAATTTGTCTTTGGAAGGTAGAATCAATGTTTATTAAATATGGCACTTTGAAAGGATATTATAAAATGATGATAGAACCAATGGAATCAAAGATGCAATGATCAATACTTTCTCAAAGAATGGTTGTTAAAAGATGTAGGCAACAAATACAATCAAATGGTTTAAAGTCAATCTCTATAACCTTGCCTACAACCTCGTGGTGAAGTGGAGACATTAAAATAGAGCACGAACATCCCTTAAATCATATTTTTTTAGATGTTGTAGATAAAGATATATGTCCAAAATATGTATGCACCAAAAAGTCACGCAAATTGTTGATTAAATGCCTTAAATAGATGTAACTTAATGGAATGCAATGATTCACAAAATGTAGTTTAACATGTTTTAGAAATTGGCAATCAAGGGAAAATGATAGATGTAATAACTGTCCAACTTCTATTAAGTAGTGAATGTAAGTAATAGAGGCAGCATCGATGGGGAAAAGATCTGAATAGGAACTCAAATTATGTGTTATTAAAGAACAAAAGTGTATGTTTTTGCATTTGTGATTTGAGTTTTTAGTTTTACGTTTGCAAGATAGAGGGAGTTTCTTTCTCTTCTACATCACAATTATAAAACAAAGATTAAAACAATAAAGGATAATGTGATCCATTAGTTAATTTGAATATATATTAACTTCTTTAAAGGGGAGGAATACAAAAATTAAACTTTTGTGAAGGTGTGTGATGGTTTGGAAACCACCTCTTCAAAGGTTCTATAAAACATTCATGTGAGACTTGTAAAGGGGCATGGAGAAAATTTAAGGAAGAAGAAAGTGGTTTGGAGGACCATGGGCATTATAAAAGGGACACGTAATTGTATCCAACTAGAGGTACAATGTACACCCAAGATTGTTCTATCCATGGTCAATACTTGGATTTTGAAAGCATGTGTGTTGATTCTAAATAAGAATTGTTTCCTCCTGGAATGAGGACCAATATCATTAAAATATTCTTAGGGTTAGAGTGGCCTTTTGAATTGCTCAAATCCATATAAGTATTGAAATCATTGATGTTAAAAGATATTTCAATATTTTTATATGATTTTTTATGTTCATATGATTAACTTGTGTGCATTTATTATCTCATGATTACACATTTCTACTAAGAGGGGAGGTGAATGGGTATAAGATAATATTTTAATTCTTCACATTAGTAACCACAATAATATTAATCACACAACACTAGTATCTAATAATAGAAGAACATAAGATTTAAACTATGTAAACCCTTTTAAGAAAAAACCACGACAAGATGTTTCTTATATATAACTTCTCTTACAACCTTTCTAGGCACCAACCAGTTGGAGTCACCAATCTTCACTCATCTTTGTCACCCCACTAGAGACACCAATCGCCACCACTAAGCATCAAAATAGAAAGAAGCTCCAATCTCTTCTATTGAAAGGCACTGGCCCCTAACAAACAAAGTTTTAATATTCTTGAAAATAAATATCCTTTAGAAACATGTTTTGAATATGTTCAAGAATCTCCATTGAATTTTCTCATAGATATACTTTAAATCTACACATAAGCCTCCTTTATATTTTCTCATAAACCTCCTTTAGATCTACTCATCAAGTCGGATATTTAATTCCTTTAGATCCATTCATAAGTTTTCTAACATATAGAAAGATATTGCTTTAAAATTTCCTTTTGAGATCTCCAAATTACCTTGTTTTATACCTCGTCAATCATACCTCTTTGCCCAAAAGAGTTGACTCTACTAAAGTGGGTGATCCTTCTAAGAGGGGTTGACCAAAAAAAGTGGACAAATTCTCCAATTCAAATGTCCAAAATTGAATTTAATTTTTACAAGAAATGTGGGTAGCAAAATAGGTCGATACATTATGAGTAAAAATAATTAATCTAATTATATCTTGTTAATATATGGTTGGCCATGAAGATATTTCTTGGATAAGAATTAGTGGTCGTTGACCTTTGATTTTCTTTAGCAATATGATGTCCTTTGATTTGCATCAGTGGTCAAATTTCTCCTTTGATATCAATAGCAATAATCGAATATATTCAATTTGCTATGTTAACTATATAATTTAGATTTCTTGCCAAGTTATCACATTTTGTAGTTTATGTTAGTTATTGTATCTAATTTTTATAACATTATATTTTTTAAACTTATCTTAACTTTAATATTTATTATTATATTAAAGCCACTTCCATTAATTAAACAACTCTTTGATAAAAGCGGTTTACCAAGATTTTGAAGCTCGATATAATAACATTATAGCAAGGGAAGCCTTAAATGTCCAAAGATCCCACTAATGCCTAGACTTAGAACATTTTCTAGAGAATGCTCCAACACTTAGAAATTTTTATATTCCTAGCAACTCCAAGAACAATATACGAACATAGTAATGCAGTCATGGTAGGAGCTTCCCCAATCGAGATGGTCCCAACCATGCAACTCAAGTCAATATAGTGGAAATCAACGACTAAAGATCAACAAAAACTCAGCAACAAACTGGAAAAATGCAAAATCACACTTTCAAATTATCACAGAGTCCCGAATTTATATCAAATTGGCTTGCAACATGCATCTTACATTCTTAGACATACATGCCTAATTACAACAAAAATTCTGATCCAAACCCTAGTGCTAACCTTCCAAAGGTTATCCTCCTAAACACCTTAAACAAAGATCAAATGCCTCAATATATAGAGCCTCTACAACAAACATTTCAGCCAAGATCTATCACCTTTTCGTAGAACAAGAAAATGTAACATAGAAATATAGGTCAGGACTCAAATCATAAGGATCTCGATGCCAAGATGTTGAAATTATGTGCAATCCAATAGAAATGTTGGCCTAAGATTAAGGAATATCATGATATGAGGTACAAAGCTTCGTCGATCAGGAAATTGCTTCATGAGATTGGAAAACTCTGACTCACTGATAGAAAATGAAGAACTCACAGGCGCAAACATAAATCCAAGATAGCTCCATTGTGAAGTATCAAATTGAGGTGTGAACCTAGACATAATTAAAACATGATGTCTAGAATATACCCTAAGGTACACGATAACAAATTATCCCACTCGAAGAACCGCCACTAAAACACAAAAATTGGCTAATAAGACAAACTAAGAACAAATTGAAAGGAAATAGTTTTAGGTGATGCAATATTGACAACAACCCAAGCATGCTCCTGCATCACATGGGGAATAATAGAGGATAATAAAAAAAATTTACAAATGAAAAACCACACAAACATTTCTTAAATTGATTTTAAATAGTGGGTCAGATAGGATTAGACACACAAAAGAGATGGGGGACTTAAGTGAAATTTTACATTGTAGGATTGAGTCCCACTATGGGCTTAGTATCCTATTCTAAACCCCAAATCCTCATTTTCATTGGATATTATATTTTCTTTGTGACTAATATTTTTATTTCTATTATTATAGCTCTTATTGTTATGATTGTTTCTTTTGAAGTTGTTTATGTTTCCAATATTAACAACATCACACTTCTTGGAGGGGGAGCTTTTAATTTCATATGTGTATTTTCTTTTCTTGCAAGCATTTGGGGACTCTTATTGAATTTGTTTCTATTAGTTGAAGATTGAAATTGGTGTTTTTTTGGAGTGCCTTTTTGAGAACTCAAGTCATCCTCTCATCGCCAAAAATATAAACCTCTACACCAATATTGTTGCCAAAATCAAAGACGGACTTTTAAATTGTAATCTCTCATCCTACTAACAAATAGGTACACACTTGAAAATTTTGGTGAATAGAAATATAATTTATCCTTGTTTCAATTTCAAAACTCATTTATTTTCTCATCAAATTATAGTTAAGGTAGCCACCTCTTACTTGAAAGTACATAAAATAATTTCTAAGAAGCGTTTTCATTTATCAATTTCATTTCAACAGTCTTTTTGTACCAACTAGACGTTGCCTCTCTACTTGGTAATTGTTTCACAACCACATGCTTAGACCATGGGTGACACTTATGAAGTAATTTACCTATGCACTAAAATACAAGAATTTCTCACTTTGAGAAGTTCAAGGTTTGAATACCCTCAATAGGTTGTACAAACATTGAAATTTATAAATATGCATAGAGAATAAAAATTTTTATTACATCTTCAATTATAGTTTGAGAGGTCAACATAGAACCTACAAACTTTCTCTTGGATTAGTAGAGAAACACTCAAAATGGGAAACCAAGTATAGCCTTAAACATTTATGGAGGTAGAGATTTGTCTCAATAGAAACGTAAGATACATGAGCCTTTAGTGAAGAGTAATTACACTTCATACTTAGAAGAAATACAAATTATAGAAAGATAAATGACTTCTTTCAAAGGATGTCAGAAGATCAAATCAAGAATTTACACCTATTAGATAACCATGACACCAAATAGTTAGTGAAAAATTATTGATTTGATTTGAATTTTTTCCTTCATGTTGAAAAATTCCTATGCTCAAATTACTCATGACCTAGAGGAGATGAGGGTGGAACTAATGAACTACTTGAAGAAACTCTTCTCCATGCCAAAATTTCCAAATGGAAACTTAAACTAACTTTTGAATCTCATTCCTAAAATCATTAATGATGACCATAATTTGGCTATGATGCCTCATATATTTAAAAAAGAGACCCATGGCACTATAAAATCTATGAAGGTAGAGAAATCCCTCAACATTGACAATTTCCTTCCTAAACTTTCAATTCTTTTAAGACATGATTAAGAGAGACCTATGTAAGGTTGGAAATAAATCTATTCACTCCGAAAAAATGTTAAAAACTCTAGGTAGTCTTTGTGGGATATTTTCTCTTTGTAAAATGTAGCAATATGGAGTATGATCATAATATAAGTGGTTTCTTATAACACAAGCTAGTGCTTATTGGCTAAAATCACTTACCAATTCGATCATATGCTTTTGAACAAGGCATCATGCTCCTTAGTTCTTTTTCATTTTTGGTTCACTCTTATTTTTTTGTGTGTTGTGATCAAATTGTTTGCATTCTTATTGCAAGCAATTATTTTGGTGACTTCTTTCATCTATTTTATTGGTAGTTCTTTGAACTTATTGGTAACTTTTACCATGGTCATCATGTCTATCCTTGTAATCGAGCGAGTGAACTTATCCGTCATTTATCAAAAGCATAAACTACAAGCCTATCCATATTATCATATAAATTAGAATTAAGCCATACAAGATAGGAAATTTATAATTCAATAATCCCACCATTAGATAAAGTAAGCTATATTATTACTTAACAACGGGTTCTTAAATAACTTTCCAAACAATTACCTCTCCAATCTTTCACCAAATTGTTCAATTCCATGAAAAGTAAGTGTCACATGACAAAGAGATGTTTCAATAAACACAAGAGCACCTACAAGCTCTATCTATTTAACATATTTCAAAGAAATATAGAGAATCCATTCACGAATCTTAAGTCTAGACTAGTTGCAATGGTAAATCTCAAGAACTTGGAAACACATAATGCATGAGAAAGATGTTACTATTGTTGGGTTGATTAGTATTTGTTAGTGTGGTTATTGAAGGGTTGTTGTTGAAGCATTGTGGTTGATTGGTCAATATTTGACTGACGGTTTCCAATAGTTGGCATTCCCTCAACACCTTTATATATACATTGTACTTACCTTCAGGAAAAGTGATGTTGTGGTGTGTTCATAATATTGTCTCTGAGATACATTGTAATAATTTTGAGATTAATGAATATGCAGATCTAAGTTCTCTCAACTACATTGTATATGCTTACTGTTATGTTTTACATTCATTCTATTATGTTCTAAACATAGACCCTATGGGGAAAATCTTTGACATCGTTGCCTATTTGAATCAGGAGTGATGGCGGAGTAATGGTTTGACCATTTAAATAGAAAGTGCTCATAACTGACAGTGACATAGAAGAGGAGGAAGAAACATGAGAAGATCAATTGATGCAAGACTTGATGCATGCATGGGAAGTTTTTGTTGACCAGTACGTGGAGAGGGAATCCCATGAGAGAGCAGTCCCTGAGGGTACAATACATGATGAACTTTCGATGCGACCAGCGGTGTATGATCTTCTTAGGTGCATCCCAAATTTATTGGCACAAAACTTGGTCGATGTAGAAGAAAGGAATATAGAAAGACAGTAGGAACACCATCAACAACATATACTATGACAATATGAAAATAGTCAAAGGGAAGAGCAAGAGCATGACGCGATTCATCGATGGAAACACAACTTTAATCCCTATAGAAGGGGTAATTAATGCCACTAACATTGAATTGTATTATGAATGGGTAAGAAGATGAGCATGAAACCATAAAAAAAATACTGAGGTTGGAAGAAAAACAAGAACAAAGATGGTGGCTACAGAGAGTCACAGAAGGATTGACTAAAGGAAACACATAAGAGTTACCCAAAGGAAACACAAAATGGTTAACCAAAGGAAATCTAGAAAATACAGAAGGAAACCTAAAAACACTAAAGGTGAAAAAGTATATTAGCTAATTGAAAACACTCGACGCCACTTGGGACACCTAACCCTTACACTAGAAGACCTTGGGGATTGTTGAGGGGTAGAACAAGAGACCCTCTACTGAAGGGACATAAAGGGATCAGAAATTGGAAGGAAACATAGTGTTGAGCACACCAAAGATATACATGTAGAGGATATAGGTGCAGCCAAGAGTGTCAGGAGGAAACATGGGCGTTGTAGTCAAAACAATTGTTCGGGTCCAATGCACCAAATTTGGGAGTAGTTCCAACCAAATTGGGTATAAAGAACAAGTCACAAAAGAACACCACAATGGAAAACAAACATAAGTTGTCAAATTTTATATGGGATGGTATGGAGGACCCTGTACGAATCTTCAAAACATGTGAAACAATATGGTTGACCAATGGGAAGAATGACCATGATGAGTGGGTAACTCAATTTCCCACAACACTATGTGTGGTGGCAATTTACTGGTTTATGGAAGTAGACAAAACCAAGTTTACCTCGTTGTCAGAACTAAAGAAGGTATTTTAAGCAGAATTCAAATTGCTTTGTGACAACAATGAGATTGTTGCAGAGATATGTAACACAAAGAAGGAAAAACATTAAAGCATGAGGATGTACAATTGGTGACTCAAGGAGTTACTATGAAAAATGGAGAACCACCCAGCTAATGGACTGAATAAGTGTTGGTTCATGGAGGGGATTGAAATCTTTCTTGTGAAAGAAAAGGAAATTCATACCTCCACGTCATATGAAGATGCATACAATAGTACCATGTACATAGAAAGTGATAGCAAGACATGATAGAAAAAGAAGCCCAACTCCAATGATATTGACTCCTTTGAAGGGAGTAGCAGCGACAAAGAAGCCAACAAGAAGGTGCAAGATTTACAGAAGATTATGCACTGAAAGATGAAATAATTAAAGCTATGAAGGGGAGAAACAGTAATATTGAAGGGAATTTATGGTTCACAGATTGCAAAGAAGAGGGTCACACAAAAGGCACGTGCCCCAAAATGGTCTTCTCTAACATTTTTCAGGTGATGGTACACTCCACCAAGGAGTGCCCATACAACATGAATACTTGAGGTGCACAAGTACTCTTCGCATAGGAGTATCCATTGACGGTTGTTGTTGCGGCCACCTCACAACAATCGGTGAACACAACCGCATCATATGGTGGCTACCAAAATAACCCAAGGGGTGGAAAAAATGATAATAATAATAATAACAACATAAGCCACATACAGTAAAATTCCAAAGGTCATGCGATGATTCAATGGCTTGCCTATAACCAATGGGGACACTTTGCTTTTTATTTACCGAAGGAGGAGGGGCCCCAACACCTCTCTAGATGGTATAGTCCTGGCAACCATGAGGATGCCAATTACCTGAAGCCAAGAGTGAATTACCTGAAGCTAAGAGTGAGCCTCTTGAACTTCAATGAGTTGAGAAAGCAAGGGGTGTTGGCACTCATAAGGGCCTAAGTGAAGAAAGCTACGTACCCAAACCCTCATATTGAAAAAGAAAGGTTATAGGAGCAAAGGCCAACATTAAGGAGATGATGGAAAAGTGAAGGGAAACACATGAAATTGCCAGTACTTCAGTACATACAGAATCTTAACAGAATATCATGAGATAATTTTTGCAGATGGAAGTTTCCATCAAAGTCAAGGACCTTCTGGAAACTATGTCATGACTGAGGGCATCCATAATGAGCATCGTAAATCTTCCTACCCATACAAAAAACTACACGAAAGTTTCGATCTGCCCTTCGATGAACCCAATGCTACTGGCTCTAAATAGGGATGACACCTTGTAATAGTGGAGATGGGTATCATGGGAACCATCCTCACTGAAACTATTATTGATCGAGGATTGAGGGTGAATGTATTGTAGGAGGAAACTTGGAAGAAGTTGGGGAAGCTGACGTTGTGGCCACCAATTTTCAATCTAGTTGACGTTGACCAACATGACATCAAGATGATCGGCACTTTAATGGCACAAAAATTAATGATTGGTACACAACCCTTCATTCTTGACTTTCTAGTAATTCCATTAAAAAATAAATTCTACAATGCTATCCTTGGGAAGGGATGGCTCGTTTTTGCTAAAGTGAATCTTAACTAGAAGCGCAACATGTTATCCATGGAGAGTGGAGGGAAAAAATTTATCATCGACTTGAGAACATAGTTGGTGAGTGAGGAGTTGGATACTCCTTGGGATCAGAATTAGAAGAAGAGCCTATGGGAATGGATGAAGTGGTGGATGGATTCAAATGAGGAGGGTATTTTGGAATTAGAAGGTTTCTTGAAAGATGATGTAGGCTCCATGAACAGACTCTTCCATTGGGAAATGGAGGATTACGAGTTGTTCCACCTGGCATGTAACATGTTGTAGATTGAAGAGGAGTAAAAAGAGGACATGTTTCCTCCTGAGTATGGGGAATATAAAAAAGGGGAGGCCTAAGTCAATGAAACCCCTACACATTAGTTTGACAAAGATAATCACATTTAAGATAGGAGAAGCCCAATCTAAAGGAGACAAACTTGGGAGATGAAGAAAACACAAAGAACATATTGGAGGGGATGACTAAAACTCAGTGTTGAAGGTCACAACCTTCAAACATTTTATGGATTATAAGGATGTCTTTACATGGACCTGCAAGGATTTGAAAGGGGTGCCTTCGGATCTATGTATGCATCATATTCCAATTGTACAAAAATCTCAACCGATGCGGAAGCAGGCATACTGGGTGAACATGAATTATGTTGCAAAGGTGAATGAGGATATCGATCATATGCTAGAAGTGGGAATCATATTTCAGGTGTAAACAAGAAAATGGGTCTCACCTATTGTAATATCATTGAAAAAAGATGTGAATCAAATTTGCATCTATTTGAACTTCCGGTGTCTGAATGCAGCCACCATCAAGGACCTATTCTCAATACCCTTCACAGAGACTATCCTGGAGGAGGTAACAGGTCATGAGATGTACTCCTTTATGGATGACTTCTTGGGGTACAACCACATCTCCATTATAGAGGAGGACAAGATGAAAACCACATTTGTGGTTGAGCATGACATGTATGCCTACAACTGGATTTCATTTGGGTTATGCAATGCCCCTGCAACCTTTCAAAGGATCATCATGCACATTTTTATAATATGTATATGGGAAATTTTAAATCATTTCTTGATAATTGGTCCATCTATAGTGAGCAAGACACTCACTTGGTGGCCTTATGGGAGTGTATGGAATGGTGTCAAAAATATTGGTTGGTGTTGAATCCAAAGAAATGCACGTTCATGATGCCTCAAGTGAAGTTTCTCTCACACATTGTGTGCAAGGTTGGATTAAAGAGAGATCCAAATAAGGTGAGGGTAATTATTGAAATGGAATCCCAAAATGATGTCACCGAAGTCAAGTCCTTCCTTGAACACATTAGGTATTATCAGAGGTTCATAAAGAACTTTGTAGAGATATCCTAGCCTTTGGACAAACTGACATAGAAGGTAAAGTAGTACACCTAAGATACCGCACAAGGAGAAGTCTTTGAAGAATTGAAGACAAGACTAGTGGCTGAACCTATCTTGGCATACCCAAACTAGGATAAAGAATTCCATGTCCATGTGGATGCCTTCAATTACGCTATTGGTGCCACACCAACACAAGTGAGGGAGCATGGGCTCGATCATCCCATCTACTTTGCAAGTACATTATTTTCCAAGGTAGAGAAAAACTATAGCATGATCGAGAGGGAATCTCTCGATATGGTCTATGCAGTGAAGAAGTTCTGTCACTACCTATTGGTGACTCCATTAACATTTTATGTGGACCACCAGGCACTTATATACCTGGTGAAAAAACCAATTATTCAAGGGAGAGTTAGCAGGTGGCTCCTCCTACTTCAAGATTTTACTTTCATAATAATTGTATAGTTGGGATGGAGCCATTTAATTTCTAATTAGTCGTCAAGGATTAAGTCCAAGCACTAGTACATTTGACCCACAAAATTGACCAACATTTCTGACCAAGCATTAAAATGGTTTTGCTTGGTCATTTTATAGAAGGAAAATCTTGATTTTTTTAATCCATTCTTGTGTTGGAAGGAATTACGAAAACCATTATATGTCATCATAATTATGACCAACACATGCATACAACTTAAAAAAAATGGTTTCATTTTATTTCATTTTTTCATTTCTGCAAAGCAAAGCTGGGGGAGGGAAGGAAGGCATGAGCTATCTTGAAGTTTTTCTCCGCAATGGTGTTTCTTCATTCCAAATCTTCCTTCATTCATCTTTTCTAGTATTGGGAGTGTGATGGGGTTGTCTCTTGGATCACTCCTTGCAACCTCATGCTAGAAAATATTTCTTGATCCTTGGTGAATGATTTCTACCCAGAATGCATCGACGATCATCAAAAAGAAAACCATCTTATCACTTGCGGTGAGCTAGAATTTTAAAAAAACCTAATCCCACACCTCTCTTTTCATTTTGTATTATTTGTATGGGAAGCATTGCAAGGGTATGGTTTTTGTAATCTTTGGAGTCTCTTTGGAGGATCTATCTCTATGAGAATATCATTCGGTCTTTCACCCATTGTAGTTAATAGCTCCAACTTTGTTTTTATCTTAACCTCTTAAATAATGTAAAAAAGATTCCACATACTTGTAAATGTTCATAAGGGTTTTGTAAGAAAAATTTTTAGGTTATATATCTCTATCTTCCCTACCCAAGCTGAGTATTGTGCACTATTATTGATGTGACTGAAAACCTATAGCATTCTTTATGACAAACAACCATTATGCATTTAATATCACTACATTTGTGAAATTTCTCTTTTCTGATATTTATGAGCTCTAAGTGATGATGGCAAGGTGTGATAATGAATGATAACTAATATTGCCATTTTAGTGGCATGCAACTTGAAATGTGTACAGTCAAAGAAGACAAAGAGTGGTGAGAAGCTTAATATAATGACATTGGTTCTATATTGTAGTTTGTAAACACAAAACATTAACCTACATTAAAGAAAAGTCATGTAAAAATATTTTTCTTTGTTCTTTAGAGGTACAAGAAATGATCTATGCAAAATTGAAACAAATAAAAAAGAAAAACATATTTTTCTTGTGATTGAGTTATTTGAAGGGGTGGATGCATTTATTCAATGTATTTTCATTGTATACCAATAAAATAAAAACTGTTACCAACATTGTCTAAGTCTTTTGTTCTAGTAATCAGATTTGAGGATGAAAAACCTTGAATTTGTTGGAAATCTAAGGACAAAAGCCCTACATTTTCAATAATTGGAGGATGTAACCCCTTCAGTTCTCTATGATAATTTCATCCAAAGGTTGTGAATGTGTTTCATGAGTTGGAGGTTATAGCTCTTACAAGTTTGCAAATCTATAGTTGTTTAATTTGGTTTCAGGATAACATTTCCACTTTGTCATGTTGTTGTTGTAGCTATTGGTTATCATTATTACAACATATTTTAATGTGTTTCAGGTCTCACTAGAAATAAGAAAAGGTTCTAGAATCAATCAATTTTTGATTTCATATATTAATTTTAGTTATAATTGTTTATGTAAAATTTGTTAACTATAGTTTTTTGTAATTTTTGGTTAGAATTTGTAAATCTAAATTTATGGGTCCAAAATAATCCATTAGGGTTATTAAAAACAAGAAACATATACCTAATGAGAAAAGATAACCCATGGAAGACAATTGATGCAATCAAGGCCAACATATGGGTTGAATAGACCACCTCTCACAACTCCCTATGTTTCAATCTACTGGGGAGGCAGGATCATGACTTCTACCATCCTAGTCTACTATGGATCTTTAAATCCTCAACTGAGAAGGAAAATATTGCAATGTTGTACTATTACACTCCCTATCCCTCTTTTGTACTTGTTCTGTCCTTTTTTTCACACATTTAGTTGATCAAATAGACTATACCAATTCCTAGAAAGAAACCACTGCTGTGAATATATTATTACCCATGACCTCCTTGAAAACATGTAATCAATTATATTCATAATTGCTAGCTAGTAATCAATATTCCACATCCTAGTAATCATAGGTGCCTATCAGATATACGAGATTGTCAACTAAAATTCATCACAGAGATGTTTCTACAAAAATAGAGACTAAAGGGGACAATTATGCATTAATAATAAGAAAGGCCAATCAAAGAGTAGTCACCCATAGAAGGATAATTGCTAGTCATAGAAGGTGGAGGTGATATCAGTTATGGAAACAACAGTTATAATTGGAAGACCATAAAAACCACAACCCCCATGTTAAAGTAAAATGATCCAATACCAAGGAGAAACATTCTCTCCTCTAATTTAAAGGTGAATTTTTTTACATCACATGTACATAAGTAAATGATACAATACATCTCCACAAGAGTACACAACAAATAAATATTTATGTGGGAAGTCCATATAGGCAAAAATCCCATCACTAAAAGACATTCATACTAGTATTATTCATTATCAACATCAATTTGAAATGAGAATGCCTTTGGAATCATTTACAAAGTGTCAATCTACAACATACTATTTTACTATAATTGTTGTATTTTATACACACCAACACTGTACAATACAATGTTATTCGTTTCAGCCTATACAATCAATAAACCTGGGCACATTCATACATTATTATATACATAGACATTTTCATAGGAATATCATGAAATATACAACTATAATCCAACCATACATGATGTTAATGTACTACATAAATCACTTAGCGTGATATCTCCACATGGTTAATCACCTTGTACACATTATTGCTGCCATACATTATGAAGCAAGAGTTACAACCTTAACACCATTGGTATACATGTACATTTCCTATATAACCACCACTGCCAAAATTCACTTGCAAGAAGCCAACAACAACATAGCATTACCATTTAACTCTTGTAGTACCTGGTGCCATATTCTAAGACATTATACTATTCTCAAATTGTACCATATTAACTTCAATTTTGTTGCAAGTTCTTTTGCATCACTGTTCATGCTCAAACAAACACTATCCACATATGTTGTGAATTTTTTACCAAATGCCTTGAGGTTGCTGTCACACCAACCAACATATATAATGGATTGAAATACCTACAACATCAACATCATTATCACATATAAAACATTATTCTTTCCATACTGCAACATTGGTAGTATCACTAGTATCAAGTATATAGACAAACTCTTCCTATAAGGACTATCTACAAGTGAATATCACTTAATTCCTAACATTAAACAAGATTTGTGAGGCAATTGAAATGGGAGAGGATGCATATTGGTGAATTTTGTATTTGGATTCATAGGCCTAATCGAGGTGCATGATAAATATAAGACGTTCCTTTGATGGTGGATTTTTTTTCTCTCTTCCAAAGACTGAATCATATGTGTACCAAATTTTATGAATTATCTAAGTAGTGATAGATACATAAATGGAACCTTGCATTAGGAAACAACACTTCCATTCTCACCTTTTCACTGGTTAACTTTGGTAAGTGTGGGCCAAAGACTGATTTTATTAACTCTCTAAGTAAAGCATGGTACATTGACTCTCACACCTTCTCAATCTTGTTTATGACTCAATAACAACACTCCAATGACTCCCAATCCATGGGCATGGAAGACTGATCCAAGAAAAGTAAGAATCTCCAAGGTTCAAGACCCAAGACTTAAGACATATTTGGTTACAAAGCATGCCAAACACTAGCAAGGATCATAGGGGTCTTGTACATGAAATTAGGGCCAAAGTGAACTTGCTCCATGCACCCAATTAGCGTGATTGTAGATCTAGAGTACATTTGCTTCACAAGCCTTCCAAAATTTTAGTAGCCCTATTTGGACTGAAAAAACTTAACTCTTCAAAGTACCAAATTACTTAGAAATCCAAGAACAAAAATAGATACCCTTTTGGGAGACAAGGGTAGACTCGAAGCACGAAGCTCTGAAGGTCAAAACCAGACAAAAAATTTAATAATCTTGTTCTGGACCAGAGGGCTAATTAGGCCTCCATATATGAAGGAAGTACAAACTCTTAATGGCTTATCCTTCCAAAACCAATTGGAACATTTAGGGGGTGATAAAACAATGTCAAATCCATTATTTAAGCCCTTGGTTCTTGGTTCTCAAAAAGTTACACGCTACTTTATAGGTTAAGACAAGGTGCATACATAGAGATATACACCTAGGGCTTGTTGTTTCTCCCATCTCCCTGCATGGCCACAATATCCACTTGCAGAATCTTAAAGAGAATGTTACAAGGAAGCATTCCACTAAAGTTCATTGATTTCCCATGGTGGAAATGCTCAAAATAAAGGAAACAATTCAAAACCCTATGTAATGAAGTCAAACCAGAACAACAGAAACAAAAATGAAAATAAATTGAGTTAGGAGATAGCTCTAATCACCAGAACAAGTGCGTGTGAAAGATAAGACACTCAGTAATCCAACATAGTAATTTGTGCCATGATTAGATACCGTACATGTTCGTACAATTTCTCTGAGACAACAAATATGCAACAAAAATGAGTATTTTATTGATTTCAAAGCCAATTACATGTCCTCACCTTCCACCTGCCTAGTAGGGATATTGAAGGCCTTCCCAATAGTTTCTACAACCATATTTCAAACTTCCAACCATTGGGGAATATGATTACATTAATTTTCCAAAAGTTGCCAAAAGTTGTTGAGCAACTTTTTGTGCAATATTGGAATTTTTGCAACAAATGAGCAACTTAGTATTTCCAAGAAAATTTAAGGCCCCTAACGAACCAAAACTATATAAAACTATGAAAAACACCTAAAACCACAAAATCCTAATTTTTTTATGATCCTTTGACCATAGTTGACTAGGTGGCTTATGAATGCCAAATCCTAACACTAGGTCTCACAAATGGAACTTATTAGAAAACTAAAAGGCCTATGAATAGACCCAACCTAACTAGTTGTCTAAAAGACATGTGTGCAAGTGTTGGATGGATTTGGGGCTCCTACACCATACTCCCCTGTTGAAAAAGAACTCAAGTTCCTATTTGAGGTGAGTTTCTCCAAGGTACAACTATGCTTTTGAATGTCTTCTTCAGTCATCCATGTGGCATCTATATTTGGAAGCCCCTTCCATTTCACAAGGTACTACATATACTTCTTCTTCCTAGTTTGTTTCAAGATCTTGGAGTCAAGTATCTCTTCCAACTCTACTAGCTTGCTTGGAGGTAGATTGGTGAAATATTCTACTATATATGTTGAGGTTGGATCATTTGATGTACTTACAATATCATTAGTGCCTGAAACATATTTGTAAGGGGTTAGGTCAACAATGTTAAAAATTGGAGAAATTGACAAGGTAGGAGGAAGAGTTATCTCATAAGAATTTTCACCCATCTTGTTGATGATTTTTCATGGACCAAATTTCTTTGTTTGAAGTTTAGAATATCTTCCCTTGGGTAGCCTTTCTTTCCCAAGGTAAGCCCAAAATCTATCTCCCACCTTGAAGTGAACCTCTCTCTTCTTATAGTCTTCCATGACTTTATACTTTTGTGTAGTGTTTTGCAAAGTTTGTTTGACCTCCTCTTGTACCTTGGTGATTAATTCTTCTAGTTTTTCTCCTTGTGCAAAGATTCTAAAGTCTAAAGGTAGGTCAACAAGTTCTAAGGGACCCATAGGATGTAAGCCATATACTGTTTGGAAAGGGGATTTCCCTATAGATCTATTTATGGAGTCATTGAATCCAAATTCTTCTTGGGGAATAATAACATCCCAACTCTGATTATACTATTTTTTTAGGCATCACAGTAGGTTCCCAAGTGACCTATTCACCACTTCAGATTGGTCATCTATTTGGGGGCGATATGTTGAGCTATATGTCAAGTTTGTGACCAACTTCTTATGCAATGTTCTCCAAAAGTTCCCTTGAAAATTTACATCCCTATAATCTGAAACTATGGTCTTACGGAGTCCATGAATTCTTACAAATTCTCTAAAGAAGAGGTGAGCAATGTGGTATGCATCATTGGTTCTCTTACAAGGAACAAAATGCACCATTTTGTTCAATCTATCAATAATTACAAACAAACTAGGGGAGAGGACAAACAAACTAGGGGAGAGGACCCAGTAGTTGAACATATATCAATAGTTGTGAGGGTATTTGTTATAATCTGATCCATCAATTGGATATATTCTCATTATTGTTTAAATATAAAAATATCAACAAATGGTTTTAAAAGTACTAATCATAAATTCTACTAACATATGTCATTAATACAACAAAATGTGTACAACTATTCATCATTTTTTTTTAAATATAAATAATAATAATCAAAATCTAGTTGCACACAAAAGTCGAATCAATCTTATTTATTACTAATAAAGAACTCGTCCTCACATTTAATAGTACAACTTGATATTTAAAAATATGCACAGGTGTATAACTCCCCATATTCCATCATGCATGGATAAAATATCATGTACAACTTCGAGCCCGAATACACTCAACTGTCAATTCTTTCTCTTTTAAAGAATGACTATTTTGGAGACTTGCACCAGACTTGCACCATTGACTATTGGTTCAAATATTAATGTACAACTATTTATCTATATATTTAGGGTGTAGTTGCATTTTTTTTGTTTGGTTGGAAGCAATGAAAGATAGAGACAACTTTTATTTTCTGATATCACTAGAGTCATGGTTGATAAAGAAGATTTTTAGCTTTTGAAAATATAACCACCGACAATTCAATTGTAACAAGGCTGATTTCAATGGATGAGATAAATACATGAAAATTCTAACATATCACCTCTACAAAAGATGGCCCAAAATATTTTTAGAATTCCTCAAATACAAAGGAAATGAAGTTTGGCATCAATATAACTAGCAATCTCAAAATTTTATGTCTAGGAAATGACAACAAGTTTCTAATACTTTGATTGCCTCAAAATAGACCTGGAAACATATTCCAATTATAGCAGCATAGCACCACGACACATACTAACACTTATCCCCTCATCTTAGATTTCCAATGCCACAAATTATATGCTCTGGTTACTTTGTTCCTCATGTCCATGTGAAACAATATCCAACCAACAAACAATTTTCTTTGCAGACAAACCAACTCTTCAATTGTTGGAATATTTCCTCAAATGATTACTTAATTATCTTAACTCTTAACTACTTGAAAACTTCTACAAATAAGGCATAATTTAAATTTGATATTCATTCTTGGTTTTAAAAGATAAACAACTCATTTGGCTGAACTGTATTAGTAAATTGTAGCATTAGGGAGATTAAAATTTATCAATGTCCTCTAGGGTCATGAGGATTATCTTTGGAGATGATTTTAGTTTTTAGACACAAAAATTATGGTGTTGAAGTGCAACTGGGGCAGCTCGGGCATCACCACTAATAACTACAGAAGAGAAAGATGTAGTTCCAACAAGTGTAAAATGTCTAAAAATGATTGAATGTTAGTATCAAGGCTGACATTTTGGTGGAGTAAAATCCAAGAAAAGACAATGTTTGTAGTGTAAAGACCTGCTATTATGACAATGAATTTGGTAACATATATTAGTTCACCTATCTGTCTAGCAAAAAATTACAAGAAGGTGATGTAGATAGATTAGATCATTTCTCTATGGTTTCCAAATAAAGATGCCAAGTTGGAATATATCAACTCGAAAGAAAAAAAAATTGTGCCTAGACAAAAAAAGGGAGCAAACAAAGTAAAAGAGAAGAGAACTAGTCAAAAAGATATCAAAATATAGACCTAAAACTTCACCATCTTAAAAATGCAGATTTGCCACCAAACATAAATGAATGAATCTGTACATTTCCATAACACGTGCATTTCATAAAAGTGTATATTCCATTTTCAATCAATCAGCCAAAGGACTCAAACCCACATCCATCAAAAATATTTCCAACACTATTAGAACCAAAATTCAACTTGCAATATAGGCCCTTTGAGTGACCAAAGCCTGACTATGTTTTTATATTATTCCATTCAAGGTAAATTATTGGTAAGCTCAATATTAGTCCAAGTGTCTTCACTCAAGAGGAATGACTGCTCTGCACTCAGAGAAAAAACCCCAAAAAAACCCCAAGTAAGCAATGGGATTGAATACCTAGCCACCTAAAATGAGACATGGATACATAGGATGGGAGAGCCAATAATAGATTTTAATTATTCAACCTGGTGGTTTCAAGTATTCAATGATGCATCTTTCATATAAAAAACATGTATTCTTCTCCCCAATTGAAATGAAGTTATTTTGAAGCATGAAGAATGCATCATCTGAAGCAAATGCAACGAGAGAGACAACGATTCTATTTGAATGCAATAATATTTATTCTCAGTGAACCATGGGAGATAGACATGTATATGAAGATGTCATGCCCGATTTCATATCATAAAATGTGACATTGATCATGTTATTTTCAATTTGTTAAGCTAAAAAATAGTCAAAATGTCTTCACTGGTTTCAAGAGGAGTGATTGTGCTACATTTTGGAAAAAATCAGATATCTTTCGCTCAAGAATCTTTCTTTAAAACACTTGAAATTATTATGGTACAAAATTTCCCAAAATTTTGATGATTAGTAGATGCAAAAACATGCAAAATTATCATATTTTCAAAATTTACAAACCCTAACCATAGAATCCAAATTTTCATGAACCATAGATGCAAAAAAATGCAAAGTATCATTGAACATGTTAAATTTCTTGTTAGTCGGTCATGTGAAGTGGTTCATAGCCCTAATAAGGTTAAAATAGACCTTGACCACACCAAAGTTCCAAAACCTTTCAGATTTTTGGGGTCAACAAACACATTTATAGAGGCTTCATTGGATCCCACCGAGTGTAGAGAGTATGGGAAAAAGGATCTGCAACCTATAAATCAAAAAGTTGCAGTGATAAAAATGATGGTGACCTAGGTAATACAACAAAAATCATACAATTTAAAATCCCCACATGGTCTACACATCCCTTCCATGACTACAGACATGGCTCTCTTGTTGGTGGATGATGTCTACAAAGACTGGTGGATGAAGCACCCTGGTCATCCTCCATGGTGGGATGAACGATGGACGAGCTTGGGTGAAAATGGAGGATTGAAAAATATTAAAATAGTAAGTTAAAATGTGAATAGGTATTAGGGATAGGTTCTTAGGTTTAGGTCTAAAGTTTATTAGTCATATGTAATTTATTAATAATATATAGATCTAAAATATCTAGCAGTAAGATAAATTTTAAATACTTTTAGGGTAATTCAAAAATAAGAGTAGTTTTTATTTATTTAGTTATTAATATTAATATGTGCAACTATTAGTGAAAGTGTAATCAAGGATTGGGTGTGGTACTAGACTATGATGGGTAGGGGGCATGAAAAATGGTGTTTTGGACATCTTTTATGATTACACATAAAAAAGGTATCAAAATTGATGATGATGACTTCAAACCTTATGTTTAAGTAGTTAACTAGCCCAAGAATATGAGCAGGTATAAAAAATTTAGACCAATTCGATATTAATAGAATGGATTTTTAGAAGCACGAAGTTAGGATGTACAACTACTGGGTCCTCTCCCCTATCATATCCTTGTTTTTTTTTAAAATATCTATGATTTAAAAATTGTTATGACAAAATATGTATAACATTGTTAGAAGTTTTTTAATTCCAAGCATATCTGAACCAAACATAATAAAAATGTAATGAAATGGGTACCTTGTGTGAAAAAGCTTAGAATTCACTATTTGCATGATGTTGAAGCTCACTTGCATGGTCTTTTCCTTCAAAATGTCAATGGTCTGTTGTTCCTCTAGAGATGGCATAGTGTGGGCCAGCCCCAGAGATAGTGTGCAATCCAGAGCCACACCATTGTAGAAACTAACCAAATTATTGTCCTTAGAACTACTGCTACTCTTCATTAGACACCTGATAAGTTCTATCTCTTTCAACTCCCCCGCTAGATTGGTGCTACTAGGAGCAGTCTCAAATGAACTCCCACTGAACAAATCCAATGATCTTATTTTCCTCTTCTGATGACATGTAACTGATTGAATGTTTGATAATGTTAAGTTGAAGATGATGCAAGACATTAAATCAGTTAATGGTTTGTATTTTCATTGATGTCAACTTGATATCATCTATACGGTCATGTACATAATGCCAAAGACTTTAGAGAATCAATGGAACAAATATTATGCTTTCAAAAATGCATAAAATTCAAGTATTCACTAAGTGATAAACAACATCAACGGAGTGCACACCATCGATAAAGGCAAAGAAAAATTTGCAGTGATACCCAACGAGTAGAAGATAGAGTTTCCTAATGAAGCAAAATCGCAGGATGCCTGACGAGCTAAAAATAGAGTTTCCCGACGAGAAAAATCCAATGATGCCCAACGGATGGATATTCTAAAGTTGACTGGAGTTACACCGACAGAACTGGCAGTTGTCACCGACTACTAACTACAGAGTTGACTGGCAGAACAGAGAGTTTAGAAAATGACAAAATATCTAGCAGGCAGAGCTTAAGGATAGACTTAACTAGTTGTTTTATTTGTTTTATTTGCCCAAAGTTAAGTAATTGATTTAAAGAATATTTGTACAGTTGGAAAGAAGATAAATACAAGATAAATTAGGAGTTAAAGCTGTAAATCAGATTGGCTAGATTGTTTTTTGCACCAAGAATCAAGAATCAAGAATTAAGGAATATCATGTGTATATAAGAGATAATCATAATTATTTTTGAAAGAAATCACAAACACAGAAGGGGAGTGAATAGAAGAGGATGCTAAAGAGAAACTGATGAAGGATAACTTCATACAGTCCTAATCAATCAAGCTGAAGGAGAGCTAAAGAATTCTGCAGACACCAATGAACAATGAAGCACAGCATCACAGAGAAAAAAGTGTGTAACACAAAGAATTGAATTGATACATTGATCATAGAGGTATTGTACATAAATATATCTAAAAATCTGCAATTCAAGTTGCATTAGAAATAGGTCATAATGTTTTAGTTTAACCATTGAAGCATCAAGTCTCTTAACAGAGCAGGACTTAACCATCTTCTATAATTGAGGTATATCCTAATAGATTTCCAAAAAGGTTGATTCATGAAAGTAGCATTGAAATTGCATAAAGCCTATTGACATCCTAAGAAGAAGGTTGATTCAAGGATGGTAGCAAGATTTTCCTAAAGCCTATTGATAGTCTAAGAAGGAGGCTGATTCAAGGATGGTAGAAAAATAGATGCCAGATACTAAGTGACAACCTCTATGTATAAAATCCTCTAACAAGGTCACACCTAACAATGTATTTGTAACCTTTAACAGGGTTAGCTCCTAACAGGGCTCACTTTAGAAGAGTGAAAATTTGGGGTACCGGTCCCAGTGGTTTTTCCCTTAACAGGGTTTCCACGTTAAAATCTATGTGTTGTGTGTATGGTTTATTACTTTACTATTTTACATTTCACATATGTATTTCTAGATTGATTGGTATACTCTGCATATTTACTGAGTATCGGTAAATAGTTTTACTGCTTATCGATTATCAAGGAGAATAAGGACAGACAAGGTAAACCAATAGACAATTAATTATTTCATGGCATACATCTTGTAGGGACTTAATAATCTGAGGTTTGTTGATTGGTGGTTAGTGATTAAAGGATAAAAATTTGAGGCCACTAATTCACCCCCCTCCCTCTCAATTATTACTAACATCTTCTACCCAAAATCCATCTCCTCCTTCTCCCAGTTGAGCTCCAAAAACCCTCTTCAAAAAAACAGTCCTCAAATCCAAAATGCAACTCTAGAGGAAGAACTCCATTAAATAAAAAACATGAAGAAAAACATTGACAATATTTAATAGCCCACTAAACCACTTTGGCTCAAGCACATCGAGATCGCCTCGCATTGACTGCAATGCACCAATTGCATAAGCTCTTCCCATCAAGAGATCTAGTTTACATTTCCAGTCTAACACTTGATTTATATTTGTAAAACCAACAAGTAACAAGAACAGAAATGGATCCCTGAAAAAATTTATAAAGATTTTAGGTAGAAAATTTAGATGTATATCATAACTTAAAAACTTGGTACATTCCCTTTTGAGATAAGTAGACATTATAAGAGATCTCAAATGGAATCTTAAATTATGCCATACATCAATATCCTCCCCATGAAGGACACATACGCATAAAATATGTCTTTCTCCATATATAACAAGATGCATGTTATGTATCCAAACTAACATCAATACTCCCACCTACTACAATGTATTTGGATAGCAATATTTGTCTGGCAAAAATAAAATTCAAGCATAAATAGATTTGTCTAATCTAAGATTGGATATTTAGTAGCCCAATTGATGGAAATCCCACCTAAAAATAGTTATGTCGGCATGATTATTCAAATCTAAGGTGCACAGTCTATCAGCCAAGTGTTTTTCGATTCTCATTTACTGCTTTGCATCTACAATATATATTTATATTATTATTCTCACTATGATTATTATTCTCTCCATATTTTTATTTTTGATGAATGATAAGATTATGCATTTCCTTTCATTTCCAAATGGTGGGAAGATCTATCAGATGAATCCAATTATCACAGCCGGTCATTATACCTTATCTCCGATTGTCATTTGATGTATTCTAACCTTGGTATGATACAACCACCTCTTGTTTGATATAAAATGCTTATGTCTTTGACATCATAATTTTCCTTCTCTCTATACTGGCTCAACATTTGGTACTCATAAATTTGAAGAATTATTGTCATTTATTTAGACTTGTATACAAATGTCTTTCATGTCTATTTTTCTCCCTTGCCTTGTTGTTCACATATAGTTGTCTAATGCTTAACATGAATGTTTCTCTGGAAAATTGATGGTCTACCTTAATAATTTAACAACATATAAGCATCATTTGGACCCTCTCTTTTATCTTTACATCCATTTTTAACTATCACAGAACAAATTAAAAACCTCTATTATTTGTATTCTTGCATTGTCCCACCTTCATTATGACTTGTAACTATTCATACACATGTTTGATATTGATTTCTTTGACTCTTGATATTTATTTCTCTAACTCTTGATATATAGGCGACAGAGGCAAGGGCGCAAAATAACATGGGATATTGACGCGCATGTAAGCCACACAATAATCCTTGTTTTGCCTCGTTGTTGTTTTGTGGATTTTTCCCTTATTTTTAATAAATATTTTAAAATCTTATGACACATAATATGGTACATTCAAAACTTAAATACTATATATGTTGATCTGAGAGTTGCAAAATCAATTAAATAAAGTGTGATCATTAACTAGACTCTTTTTAATCTTGATGCCATGTATATCCACCATTTCCATTGAGTGTAACACAATTGTCTTCTGGTTGAGGAATTTCTGAAAGAAATAGGATTTTGGAATTTGTGTCACAAATAGGATTTCAAGAGAACCCCAATGCTAATTTTTATTGATGAAATTTATTGATACACTTCCCACTAGATGATTTAGGAAAGGATACTTTATCCCATGTGGGAACTGTTATACACTAAATTTTGCACCCTAGGTCAAGCTCTCGTAGTCTTGATAATCTAGTATAACATGGGAATCATTTCTAGGTTGTGGGACCTTTGCTAACTAAAATGAGACCTCTAGGTTCTAGGCTAGTTCCTCTTGGATAATCACCCAAATTTGCTTCTTAACATGAAAGTAAACTTTTGAGGGAAAAGGGATAGAAGGAATGCATGAAAGGGAAATGACTGAATAAGAAAACTATCCTACTAGGTGATACACTAAAGGTAACATGAAGACAAAATAGTGGCCACACAAGCATGAATACCTTTAGAGCTAATAGAACATAATCTTTCTGAACAGGCTTGCATAATTATTTCACAGAGAGGTCTAAAATAGAAAGAGGCTATTCAAGGAAAGAAAATATTTCACAAACAATAGCTTTCCTAAGAAATTTAGACATAGATTGACCTGCAAGCAAACGTTCACTTCAGCAAATGGATGCAAAAATGAGACAAAAATAGTTAGGGATGAACAAAATCCACAAACTATCTAAATCAAATCATCTACAATAGCATACAAAGATGATGACAAAGAAAAGGGCTCGTGAATCTAAGACTTCTCTGATATAAACCAGTGTATCATATTCATTAAGAGAAAATATAGAAAGAGGGAAATTAGAGGATAGAAAAAATATCACAGATAATTCCCACAAGGTCTGGATTCCAATGAAAGATTACAAATTTCCAAAATTAGAGAGAAGAAGGAATGCCTCAAATAAATTTTACAACTGGAAAACTCTAATTACCAAAAAATTCTAAAACTATTATATACATCCTCCTTTTGCACACAGGCTTGGAGCAAAATCTGATCTAGGGTTACAATTGATTTGCATAGAATAATGGAAACCATAACTCTGTCAATTCTTATCATTATTAACCCCTTGAAATATCTTTATAAAATAAGATATAGACCTTAATATATTTCCAATCACCATAACTCTGCCTCAGAGAAGTTGGTTGATCCATCTACTTCTCTGGAAGTTGATTCTTTCATAACTACTCAAATCAAATATTTTAATTTTTAAAAGTTTGAAAGATAACGGTCACAGCTGGTGGGAGATATTTCATCCACGACCAAGATTCAAAATTTATTTCACCTTAAAACGTAACCATCGATCTCATCCTTTTGACCAAAAACTGACTTTAACCCGTACCCTAACTCTACACTCACCTTTGGTTTCATTTTCCATATTGTCATTGAGTCACCTGATCTCTCTACTAACCCTGGATATATCACAAGACCATGTGACAAGCATTGGATCTCCTTTATCATCAATGGTAGTCACTAAGTCTCTAAATACTTTTGGCATATTCCTTTCCTTCTCGAGACTAAGCAACTGAAAGAAGTCTCATAATCGCAAGATAAATTAGAATATTATGCTGGGATTAGGAGATCACCCGACTGAATGCATAGAACCTGGGCCCACTTATTTCCATGTGCCACTTAAAAATTTGTTTACCACTTCCTTGTCACGTCTGACACCCCCAACTGTCCAACTAATTATTAACCTATCTTTAACCTTTGATATATCTAGAGACCTGGCGACAATGCAGTCTCATGATCTCTGATCATTTTTCTCAACCTTGATTCCATCACAAGACCTAGCGACCGAAAGGCTTTAACCTAACCCAGCCTAAACATAAGTTATACCCACGAGTTAGAAAAATACATTAAGTCACGAGATCTCTATATATTTTGTTAACTCTGAGTTACTTTATGAGATCATGTGACTGCTCTTTGATCAAACATGATCCAAAAATCATCATTGAGTCTATTGGTCAAAGGATAATATTCCTTTCTTTATGGAGACCACCCAACTAAGGAAATCCCAGGGTCGCTGGATGATTTGCTTAACCACAGTCAAATCAGGAGATCTCCCGACTGAGCCATTTTCAACTCATATTTAACCTTTGCTTATTATCTAGAGACTCAATGACTAAGATTAAGTCTCATGGTTGCTTGATCCTTTTGACTTTTCACTTTTCATCATGAGATCACCTAACCACCATTGATTTTCTTTTCTTCTAAATCGGACGGCCTGCACTAGATCTCAAGATTTTCCTTGAAAATCCTAATTCTTCATGAGACGTAGCGACTGAAACATTCATCTTCACGTCACATTTAGACATGTGCCTCTATCTCCTTCAAGTCTCCTGATTGCTTGACTAAAAAGGAATATGTCACTTCATAATGAGACAACCTAACTTAAAGGAATTTCTAAGTCGCTTGATCAAAAGGAATATCCTGATATCATTAGGAGATCTTGCGACTGCGTGAAAAAGGAAATAAACACATGGGCTTTAGGGATTTAAGTGGCCCAGAAAAGGTAACCTCAAATTATAATAGGGCATAGGGTTTTTCATGTTTTGGTTATTTTGCATGAGTTAGGGGGTAAACTAGAGACTAAAAAAATTGCAGAGGACACAACCAAGACTAGAAAATTTAAAGACTTCACAGGCTGGGCTCAACCCTTGTGGGAGCCACATTTATTCCACCTATAGCCAAAATTTGCATGATGGGGAAATTTTGGATAACATTTTGGTGATTTCTGCTAGATTTCTACCTGCTAGACATTAGACCAGTGACCTTTGACATCCATTGGTCATGGAGTCATCCTCTGAGAAAAATAGAACCTTCTGGAAAAGATAGAAACTAGGAGGAGGAACCATGAACTGTGCACAAGAACTTCTTGGAAAGCAGGAAACTAAAATAAAAAGCAGAAAGAAAGCAGGAAAACTATCCTAACCTAAACTAACCAGTGCAAAAAACTGGTCAAACAAAACCATTCACTAGAATGTTAAAATAACTACCCTTCCTCATTAGGATATTTTGCAATTGAATGCATAAGGATAGCTAGTAAGATATGAGGCATATAAAAATTTGTCAAATTGTAATGAATTTCCTCTTGAAAAATGAGATCAAGTTTACTCACCTTAAATCGATCATATGGAGATGTCTCAGTAAACTCCCTTTGGGTCAAGTATATAATAGGGAAACCTCTTGAAAGTTTAAAAATAGAAGCTACCTTGATGGTTTCTTCTTTATCTTCATGGTTGTCCTTCATTATGGATAGCCATGTCGACTCCTCTTCAATGGTCAGGGAACTATCATCTTCTTTTAAAGAAGCTAAGAGCTCATCAAAACTATCAACTCTTTGAATGTCTAGAATTGGTTCTGACTCATGTCCATTTATAAAATATTTAGGAAGAGGGAAATCTAAGACTAGGCCTCTATCAACATGCACATAACTTTGAACCTCTGTTCCAGAGAATAGGATTCTTCATTCAATTTGTCACAAAAAACCTATATGATGTTGAAAAAATAATTTTCTTCAAGTTTGTTGTCCATGTTATGTTCTTGAAAAACCTCCATAATTACAGGCTCATGAATTACACTTCATCAGGATCTATTCCCTCCAGCTCTTGAAAAATTATAGATGTGGTCATGACCATATCTTTCTCATCTGTCTCAAAAAAACTAGGCAACTCATCCAACAAGGACATGACATTTTCCTCTTCAAAAAATAGGGGAAGTTCATCAAATGAATCCACCAAGAGCCCAGGTTGGGCATTAATCTCCATATCTTTATCATATTGTCCCAACTTGTCACAGTCATCACTCAACACTGATACCTCATATTTTCCCTCCTCCTTGTCACATGAAATCTCATCTACCATAGGTCCTTGCTCTGATACTTGATCAGTATCCTTGAAAAGACTTGGCATCTGATAGCCAGGAGGTAGAGTTCATTGAGGTTGCCATGGGAGTTCATCATCTTGAGAGACCTGAAGGGTCTCTTGGGATAGACAATTTTCTTGAATAGACTGCTCTTACAGAGTGGTAGGTTGAATCTCAAGTATAGGCTCTTGGAAAAACTTTTTTCCTTAAAACTTAGGATGTGAAATTGAGAGGGCTTAGGGGTAGACATAGAAGGCATACCTTCCTTGAAACTTGGAAAATTGAAGCCCCTGTCATCTTGGTGTTTCTCCTTTGTAGCTAGCTCTATCTCAATATAATCCTTTGGTTGTTGTTGAACACCATAAGGTTGCAATTGTTCTATAATAGGTTCATGTGCTTGAAGGATGTCACTAAAGATTGGAAATGAACACTTTATAGGTTCTTCATGTGCAGGCTCTTGGAAGAGATGAGGATCCCATCTTGGAATTTTAACCTTAAGAGCCTCTTTCAGCACTTCATGATTTCAAATTTGCTGCCTCAATATCAACTTGGCATTTAAGCTCTTCTTTCCATTGGTTCATTTGTTGTTCATTACTAAGACTCTCTGCCATTTTATAGGAAATTGGCCCTTGCTCATAACTTTGAGCTTCTATATATTGCTACTCCCTTATCTTAGACAACTTCTTAATCATATCTAACAGCAGACTCTTTGTCTCTTCTTGTTCTTTCTTGAATTCAAAAAGGTGCGAGCTCTAAGGCTAATTAAAAATAACTTCATGCTAATTAGGCATGAAATGGTTTCCTTGGGAATGGTTATAGTTCTAGGTATGTTTCCAATTAGGCTGAGCAGGGGAGGGTGAATGGAAAGCATGATGAGTCTACATCTCTTGAATCTCTTGTTGTCACTTTTGTGCCCATGATGCCTCCCATTGGAGATTTTTCTCATAAGCATGTGCAAAGGTATATTTATTAGGGGCATGTTGAACATATTGACACCTTGCTATGATATGGTAGCTTGGGGTAAAAGCAGGCTTTGGATGATTCTCATATGGCTACTTAGCCCATTGAGTATTATTCTCATGATAGGATGGTGAGTAACCTGATTGTCCATAATAACTTGACATGTCTACTCATGCAATTAGCTAGAATTTTGAAAATGAAAGATTTGAAACATACCAGCACTTGATCTTTGAAAACTAGTAGACCTTCCAGAGTTGCCAGATATGTAGCACAATGACCTCTTCTAGGTCTGTAGTATGTTATCAGCATATCAGAGATAACATAGCTTTGAAGTGAACTTCCTTTTTGTTTGTCCCACCGGGCGTGCCAGAACTATTACGCCCAAGGTGGGGTGTCTATTATAACTTCTCTGCCATAGAAATAACTTATCAGAGACAGTATAACTTTGAGTTAGACTTCTTTTATGTATTTTTGTCCCACCGGGCATGCTAGAATTGTTATACACTAAATTTCTCACCCTAGGTCAAGCTCTCATAGTCTTGATAATCTAGTATAACATGGGAATCATTTTTAGGTTGTGGGACCTTTGCTAACTCAAATGAGACCTCCAGGTTCTAGGCTGGTTCCTCTTGGATAATCACCCAAATTTGCTTCTTAACATGAAAGTAAACTTTTGAGGGAAAAGGGATAGAAGGAATGCATGAAAGGGAAATGACCAAATAAGAAAACTATCCTACTAGGTGATACACTAAAGGTAACATGAAGACAAAACAGTGGCCACACTAGCATGAAGACCTTTAGAGCTAATAGAACACAATCTTTCTGAACATTCTTGCATAAGTATTTCACAGAGAGGTCCAAAATAGAAAGAGGCTATTCAAGGAAAGAAAATATTTCACAAACAATAGCTTTCCTAAGAAATTTAGACACAGATTGTAACCTGCAAACAAATGTTCACTTCAGAAAATGGATACAGAAATGAGACAAAAATAGTTAGGGATGAACAAAATCCACAAACTATCTAAATCAAATCATCTACAATAGCATAAAAAGATGATGAAAAAGAGAAGGGCTCTAGAATCTAAGACTTCTCTAATATAAACTAGTGTATCATATTCATTAAGAGAAAATATAGAAAGAGGGAAATTAGAGGACAAAAAAATGTCACAGATAATTCCCACAAGGTCTGGATTCCAATGAAAGATTACAAATTGCCAAAATCAGAGGGCAGAAGGAATGCCTCAAATAAATTTCACAACTGGAAAACTCTAATTACCAACAAATTCTAAAACTATTATATACATCCTTCTTTTGCACGCAGGCTTGGAGCAAAATCTGATCTAGGGTTACAATTGATTTGCATAGAATAATGTAAACCCTAACTCTATCAATTCTTATCATTAATGCCCCCTTGAAATATCTTAAAAAAATTAGATATAGACCTAAATATCTTTCCAATCACCATAAATCTACCTCTAAGAAGTCGGTCGATCCATCTACTTCTCTACAAGTCGGTTCGGTCATAACTACTCAAATCAAATATTTGAATTTTTAAAAGTTTGAAAGATAATGGTCACAGCTGGCACGAGATATTTCATCCACAGTCGAGATTCAAAATTGATTTCACCTTAAAACGTAACCGTTGATCTCATCCTTTTGACTGGTGACTGACTTTAACCTGTGTCCTAACTCTGCACTCACCTTTGGTTTCATTTTCCATATTTTCACTGAGTCACTTGATCTTTCTACTAAACCTAGCTATATCATGAGACCACGCAACAAGTGTTGGATCTCCTTTATCATCGACAGTAGTCACTGAGTCTCTAAATACTTTTGGCATATTCATTTCCTTCTTGAGACTAATCGACTGAAAGAAGTCTCATAATTGTGAGATAAATCAGAATATCCTACTGGGATTAGGAGATCACCCAATTGAATGCATAGAACCTAGGCCCACTTATTTTCATGTGCCACTTTAACATTTGTTTACCACTGCCTTGTCACCTCTGACACTGCCAGCTGTCCAATTAATTATTTAACCTATCTTTAACCTTTGATACATCTAGATACCTGATGACAATGCATTCTCATGATCTCTGAACATTTTTCTCAACCCTGATTCCATCACAAGACCTAGCAACCAAAAGGCTTTAACCTGACTCAGCCTAAACATAAGTTATACCGACGGGTTAGAAAAATACATTGAGTCACGAGATGTTTGGATCTTTTGTTAACTCTGAGTTACTTTATGAGATCATGTGACTTCCCTTTGATCAAACATGATTCAACGATCATCACTGAGTCTCTTGATCAAAGGATAATATTCCTTTCTTTATGGAGACCGCGCGACTAAGGCAATCTCAGGGTCGCTGGATGATTTTCTTAACCATAGTCAAATCAGGATATCTCCTGACTGAGCCATTTTCAACTCATATTTAACCTTTGATTATTATTTAGAGACTCAAAAACTAAGCTAAAGTCTCATGGTCACTTGATCCTTTTGACTTTTCACTTTTCATCATGAGATCACCCGACCATCGTTGATTTTTGTTTCTTCTAAATTGGACGGCCTGCACTAGATCTCAAGATTTTGATTGAAAACCCTAATTCTTCATGAGACCTAGTGACTGAAACATTCATCTTCACTTCACATTTAGACATGTGTCTACATCTCCTTCAAGTCTCATGATTGCTTAACTAAAAAGGAATATGCCACTTCATAATGAGACAACCTGACTAAAAGCAATCGCTAAGTCAATTGAGAAAAAGGAATATTCTGATATCATTACGAGATCTCACAACTGCATGAAAAAGGAAATAAACACATGGGATCTTTAGGGATTTAAGTGGCCCAAAAAAGGTAACCTCAAATTATAACAGGGCATAGCGTTTTGCATATTTAGGTTATTTTTCATGAGTTAGGGGATAAACCGGGGACTGAAAAGATTGCAGAGGACACAACCAAGACCAGAAAATTTAAAGACTTCACAAGTTGGGTTCAACCATTGTGGGAGCCACATTTATTCCACCTATAGCCAAAATTTACATGATGGGGAAATTTTGGATAACAGGAACCATTGACAATTTTGCAACTTTGTGGTAATTTTGCTTTTTCCTATTTCTAAACTATTCAAAACTTCTCCAAATGAGGTAAGAACATTAAATATCCATGTTTTAATCATTTTTGGTCTTCCAACCCCATTTTGGGTACTTGCATCAGGGTTTATGCCATTTGAACACCTGGGTACATACTTAAGCACTAGCAAACACCTAACACACCTAGGGCCTTAAGAGTTTTATACCTTACTTCTAAGACACTAAACCACACCTAGGGACCCTTTAGGGATACTTATTCAACTACTGACTTGGCTAGGGTCAGTACAAGCCAAAAATATCTAAGGACTTAATAGCCTAGTCCTAGGGTGCTCCTGCACAATTCTCCCAAGCAAAAGAGGTCAATTCACCCCTATAGTGACTAAATTAGGATCAATTCCCAACTTCTTGAGTTGATTACAGAAGGTATATTGTTGGGTCTAGCTGCCAGTAGTGCTTGGTCAAATCTGCATTTTTTTCACCTGGGCATATACCTTCTCTAAAAATACATAACTTTCATTCCAACTGTTGTCTTGTTATCCATGTAACCTACATGAAACTTAGAACAAAAATCAGTACTCAAAATGTATGTTTAGTCCCCTTTATGGGACAATCATATCCCTATTGTTTCTTCTTCTTCTCCTCTATTTTTTTCAGGTCTTCTTGACCCCTCCAACCTTGTACCCCTCAAGGTTTACCTTTAACTCTCTTTTGTACTCCTAAAGGTCATTCTATAGTTCCAAATTTGATTCTTTACTAATCCAAAAAATACTATCTTGTAGGTTTGAATTGTACCCTGTCATTTTTCATTCTCCAATGTAAATTTTCAGCCCCTTGCCAATTTGTATCCTCTTGCTTTGATCCATGCACAAACATGTATATCTTGTCCCAAAAATAAATGAAACTGTGTTCCTTTTTTTCCCACAAGGAAATTAAAGGTGTTAACATAAAATTCTTATTTTCCTTATGCAAAATATATTCATTTATTTATCCATCATGAATCATCTTTCTTAAATAATAGTTAGTGCATGGTAGTTAGTTCAACTTCCTAAGGCCAAAACAATAATTGGTATCATGAAATCAGTTAGGCCTCATCCTCTTTTTTCATCCAAAGAGAGATTAAAGACATGCAATATATGCCTTAGATAAAAATGGCTTCATAAAAGCATGCATGATTAGTTAGTAGATATGCAAGATAGAGTTGATTAGAGAAGTTATTTACATAGGTGATGAACATGTATGTTTGTCGAAGCACTACTGGGATCTTTTTCGACAATAGATGTACTATTGTGAAAATCATCACAAGTCCATTTTTTGTTGGGTCTAGCTCCTAGTAGTGGCTTGGTCAAATCTGCATGTTTGTCACTTGTCAAATATTCTTAGCATTCCTATCAAATATGAATCATGATTAAATTAAATGTACAATTCTTTGTAGTCAAAATCTATTTAATGGATTTACACTTGATTTTATACAAGATAGTACTAATGGTAGTATGTTTATATTTGATGGATTACACCATTAATATATTAATTCAGAGTATGGGAGACAATTTTTTGGTATAATTATAGCACGAATATTTTCCTATGAATAAATACCATGTCTGACAATATGAACCCAGAACAAAATAAGGAGACAATTGCTAGATTGTGGTCTAAGTTCAAAATAAATGTGATGGAAAATGTTATTTTCCTTGCAAAAATTACAAGGGCTTAAAGACTCGAAGACTTCTAGTCGAAATAGCTAAGAAACATTGTAGAGAGAATGGTCACATTGAAGGGGGGCACAATTTTCATCCATTGGTAAGTATTTCAATTTTTTTTTTTAACAATTTATATACATAAGAAATCAATTGATGATGAGATCATGGTCATGGTTAATTTAAGGTCATCATTTTGATATAGGTCAACCACCATGGGTTACATGTTATGGACCATAACAATCCAGAGAATGTGAATTTCCAAGTGGAGGAACATGGAGGTGTGAATATCCAAGGAGAAAATAATGATTCCATGGAGGAAGATGATCCTATGATAGAGAACACAATTGAAGATGATGGTATTGTTGTAGCTGATCATGTGCCAGAGAATATGATTGAAGATTATAGTATCGATGTAGCTGATCATGATGATGAAGATGACCTTGATTTACCTATACTTAAGAAGTAATATGAGCCCTTATACAAAGGCTCCCAAACAACTCTTCTCTCCGCTATACTATTGTTGGTGAGCTTCAATATTTTGAATGGTTTATCCAACGTAGCAATCTCACGATTGTTAAGGTATGTCATATATGTCATCTTTTTCACCTATTTTATTCATAATTTCCTTATTGTTAACAAAGTGTGAATCATGTATGCTAATTATATATTTTTCTATAGGTTTATAGGTGAGTGTTTGTTACCACCATGAAACATTCTACATCGCTCGTGCCTAGAATTATCTGCCATAATGAAAGATATTGCAATAGAGTATCAAACAATACATGCATGTCCCAATGATCATATTATATATCATAAACAAAATGAATGTGTAATAGAATGCCCTGATTGTCATATTAGTAGATATCAAATAGATCAAATAACAAAAAAGGTGCCTCGTAAGGTTCTTTGATATATTCCCATTATTCTACGTCTACAACAATTATTCAGGTGCACTACCTTGGCACAATTTATGGATTACCATTCACACAATAGAAGTCTAGATGACATTATGTGAATGCCTATGGATGGTTCTATATTTAAGGACATAGAGGAAACTTGGCCACACTTTACAAAAGAACCTCGTAATCTCAAGCTTTCATTGGCAATAGACAGTGTCAATCCATTTGGAGAGATAAGATCTCTTTACTCAGTGTGACCTATTTTTGTTATCAACAATAACATTCCTCCTTGATATCCATAAAGAGGGAGCACATAATGTTGGCAATGATTGTTCCAAGTATTTTTTATTTAATAGTCGTCTAAATTTATTTATAAATACTACATCAAAATGACCATAATAATTATGTAATGTTTATGTTCATTCAACTAGGTAAGTACCAAGTTAAAGATATGAATGTATATATTGAGCCCCTTATCAACACGTTGTTAGATTTATGGAATGGGGTCGCTATATATGACATCTCTAAATCAATAGGACAAAGACAATTTCAATTTCATGCTTTGCTTGTATGGACAATACATGATGCCCCTGGGATGACACATTTTTGTGGTATGTTATATTGTTAAGACATATTTATTATATGTTATAGTGCTAACACATCTTTTTTGTATGTCTACATTTGCGCATGATAATTGTAATTATCAAAATAAACATATTTAATCCATTTATACACAATTTTGTAGGTCTTCAGACAAAGGAAAAATTTGCATGTCCAGTTTGTGGTCCAAAGATAAAATCTCATCATTCAAAAACTTTAGGAAAGCAGGTGTTTGATGAGTATAGACACTTTCTCCATACAAATCATAAGTATCAAATTATCAGAAAACATCTTTTCAATGGGAAAGAAGAGACTACATCAAATCCAAAAAGAATGACACCTCACCTATAGAAGTTGGAATACAATAGAATAAATCGTCAAGGTAATGTCATTCAATGTGATGGTTTTTGTTTTAAATTTGTATTTTGATACTCTTTTGTTTACTGATGGTGTAATTGATGCTTGTGAAGGTCATCAAAGCGTCAATGACCAACTTCCAAAATGACTAAAAAGTTGTCCTAGATAATTTAACAGGTTTTCGTACTATGAGCACCTCCCAATCGTGCATTTTTTTGATGCTATGCATATCGGAAAGAATATAACAGAGATATTATGGAAATTATTAGATGGAAGACGTGATAAAGAAAAAAATTGTCAAAATTTGTATTGACATTGAAGATTCCAACCATGCATTGAAAAATATCATTCTATCAAACAACAATGGAGGTCATATTGATATAAGTGACCTTCCTTGGTTGTTATCGGAGTAGCAAAGCAATACTATAAAAGAAGTCATACAAAAAATTTGATTTCCCACAGGATTTGCTACGAACATAAACAATCTCATATCAAGAAAAGTGAATTTGGGTCAGGGATGAAAACACGTGAATGGCATACCTTTATTAAAGTAATTCATGTTATTTTTTATTCTCTATATATTTTTATACTGCATGTAGTTTTCATTGTATTATTCTCTAAAATATTGAAAAGATCATTTTATAATTATTGCAGTACATTCTACCTCTATCTCTCCCACACCACTTCGACAACAATGTCAAACAAGTTATATATGATCTTGAAAAATACATGAGGTTAGAAGTGTTATTTGTTAGATTTGTTGTATAGCTATTATATTTGTGACTTGTTTTACCTTTTCAGTAATTTATTGTATATTTTTTGTAAAGTCTCATTTATATGTTTTTGTGTGTTGAATCTCTTCTAGGTGGTTGTCATCCAAAGAAATTAATAAAGAAGATATAAAATATTGGAAGAGAAAAATTCCTCATCTTATGTGTGAAATACAAAAGTGTTTACCTTCTACTTTTTCCAATGCACAAGAACACTACCTCATACATCAAGTTGAGAAGATTGAATTGTGTGAGCCTGTACAAACTAGGTCAATGTGGATGGTTGAGAGGCACCTAAAATTTTTGAATGGTTTGGTTCAGAAAAGAGCACATCCTGAGGGTTCTATGGTGGAGGGATATATGGTATACCAGACCATGGTGTACATTAGTGAATATCTTCCTACGTTTGCAGCAAAGATCCATGTAGATCGCATTTGGGACCTCAACTCTATTAACAAATTTGAAGGGGAGTAATTGATGGGGAGAGGTAGATTAAGGAAAGTGAGAGGTAATTATAAGATTTTATTATAGTTAATTAATTTTTAATCTTCAATTGAAGTTGTTTGTAAGTGGTCTATTTTTTTTATATAGTTGGTTGAGAGTAGGATGCACTAAATTTGTATATTGTGAACAATCTTGATTGGATGACGGTATGGATTGAACAATGTCAACAAAATGGTTACTCATTAACATGGGAAGGTGTTGCTTCATTGGTTAAAGAAGCTCATCGTAATAGAGATTCTAATGTTACGCCAGTGGTAATTGATCTAGAAAATCATTTAAGAGGTAGATAGGTACGTATAAATTTATTAATCATGACCCATATGTTTATTATCAACTTATGATGCAAATGATTTTCACATGTTTGAAAAATTAGAGTTCAACGACCACAAAGCTATGTACTACCATGGCCATAAATTTTGCATAAAAAAGTTGGACAACACGAAGAAAACTTGTGATTTTGGGATAATTGTAGTCTTCGAGGTCACTAATATTTCATCTAGAAATGACATACATCTTCAAGAATTTCAAAACCAATACTATGACATTTTGGATGATATACTTGAGTGCGACTTTGAATCCTTCAAATTAGTTATTTTTGTCTTCAAATGGTACAGGCTATGACTGAATCAAAATTATTCTGATAGAACTATTATTTAATATGATAATGGATTTACAATGATTAATACAAGGTCATTTGAGCCAGTTGGAGATGAGCCCTATGTTCTTCCAAGCCAATGTGAACAAGTGTTTTATATACAGGTTCCATAAAAATTGGGTTGGTCATTTGTTGTTAGACACGATCCAAGAGGAAGGCCAATCAAGTATAACATGATGGAAGAAGAAGAAACTAAAGATGAAGAAGAAGAAGAAGAAGAAGAAGAAGAAGAAGAAGATGATTATGATGATGGTGGTGGTGGTGGTGGTGGTGGTGGTGATCATCATCATCATGTTGATGACGATGATGACAATGATGGTCATGATGATGATGGTAATATTGATCTAGTCATACAAATTTATTTGACTTATTTGTTTTCATAATTAATTTATTATGTATTAAACTCTAATTTCATGGTACAATTAATTTAATGTGTTAATTTCTAATGATTATAACATATGTGATTTATGATACATGTGTTTCAGTTATTACTCGTATATTTAATGTATTTATTGTTTAACAAATTACCAATGTATTGCTTATGATGCTCAATTCTTGGTGTTGATTATATGCATATATTTTGTGTGATTGTAACCCTTTGTGGAAATAGGGAATTGACTATAGACATCGTCACCCCTTTTGTTAACAATCTTGCATAGATCACATAAATTAAAGGTAAGGAATTAAAAAATATACAATGATTATGATGAATGCATATTGTTCATGTTGTCTTCATTGTAATGTGTAGCATAGGTATCATGTAATTTTTGGCTAACTTAAGATAAATGATTCACATATGCAGGAAATTTAACCCCTTTTATGAGGATCCTGCATAGTGACATGGATCAATAGGTATAAGTCAACACACCCTATAGAAATAGTTTATTATTTGCTTTCTTTCTCTTTACACCCATCTTCATTGAGTGGTTTAATAATAAGGCATTAACTTTCTCATGATTTAACATTACTACCCTCAACATCAATGGTACAAAGATTACATCAACATTACCCTCATTTAGCAAAATATCTCACTCCTTACCAACTATATCTCTCATTTTATGGACTACAGGAACCAGCTAATAGGTACTTGTTAGATCTGTCTTCCTCAAGTGAGGGAAATACAAGAATAGAAGATGAAAGTGAGACATGTAGTAGGCCTAAAATAGGGAAATCAGCCAGTGGTCAAAAGATTAGAACAAAATTCAATAAACACATACAATTTTTCCTTGCTGAAGGGGGTCATGTTATTATGATGATGAGACCAAAGATGACATTGAGGTGCCCTTAAGGTACACACATCTTCTAAAAGAATGGGTACCCAAGGAACTGCCTCCAATTAACACTAACTTTTGTGTTAACGAGAAGATATATCGTATAGATCCATCATCATTACATGGTTTGGGCATATTTTCCATGGATGGCATAAAGGTATGCTACAAAAATATTGTTGAATTGGAGTTTGTTGGACCTTGTTAAAATTACAATAATTGGATGCGGATTGTTTGATATAAAAAAAAGTATGTGTAGGTATGCATTGTCAACAAATTATATACAATGGAAAGAAAAGGATCAAAGTAAAGGATTTTCTATGTACATTGATGGAAGGCCAAAAGCAATAGGGAATATAGTGGGTTTTATAAATAGTACGTGACCTAGGTCAACTAATAAGAGACCCAATCACATATTTGAAGCATGTGACGGGAATCATGTTTTTGTATGTGCAATAAAATCAATAAGTATAGGGGAGAATTGCTAATAAATTATAATTTGAATTGCATAGATACAAAAAAAGTTACTATCATGGGGGTGGTAAGTACTATATACCATTTAAACTAACCTCCAATTTATGACTCCAATATACCATTTTATTAATAAGTTTTTTTGTTGAGTTTATTGTTTTCATTTCGCTGAAGTTCTTATATTTAATCTTTGTCACAGGGCGACATGGATCCACCACATGATGACAGAGGTAGGGATTTTACTCCCACCCATTCTTCATTAAAGGTAAACCTTGTTGCAATTGTACAAATTAGATAGAAGAAAAATGGTATATTATTATGTTCTTTTCTTTAGAGTTTTGGAGTTATTCTCATAGTTTTACTAATATTCTTGTCATAAATTGATGTTCACGGAAAGGGAAAAGTGTCTGTAACAACAATGAAAATAACGTCAGATATGGATGAGGCCATCACAAATATCCCTAACCCCATAAATATGATCAAGAAGAAATTTAAAAAAATTAGTTCAGAAATTCTTATCATTTTGGTCGATCCAAATCCAACTAAGAAGACTCTGGCAAGGAAAGAGGAATTGATTCGGCAAGCATGTTGTTTTGAAGTAAGCAGTAATGAATCTTTAGTTATAATGAAAGTTCAATAAAGTTTTATATTGTATACTCTTTTATGTCATGAACTAAAATATGCATGTGTTCTTATAGGATTTTTTGTGTGCTCAAGCAACCGCTCATGGACATCACGATGAGGTCGGTACTAGTATAGCTCCCTCGGGTAAAATAATCCTTAAGTTAACAGGTTACAAACTTCATTGGTCTTACTGATTAGAAATCTACATTTTTCATTGGATTTACTAGTTTTATTCAAAATCACATATCTTGACTCCTCACTTCAAACTGTACATTCACAATATTATCGTAAATATTTTTAGCCATGAACAATATGTGAATTAGTATGTTTTTCTTTGCATCTTCACCCACAATCTGACAGAGTGAATGATCTCCAACTTCTATAAAACCCCATGCATGTCTTTTCTAACAATGTAATGTTCAGGTCATGATGTACTGCAGATGCCTCCTCCTATGAGGACTAGCAATTTGACATCATTGCTAACTAGAATGTTGAAAACAAGGAGCATGCAAACATCCATGTTTGCACCGTCTATACCTGGTAGATCCTTATTTTTCTACATTCAATTATGTGTTAGTTATGATTTGAATTGTACTTTAATCTTAGGTAAATTTCATAGTGGAATGATTTTGTGCAATACAAGACCATTACTGGTGATAATTCACCATCGTTTCCAAGATCTACCCGTGTTGCTAGTATGGGAAAATTGCAGACGTCATTGTTGTTGACCGATGAAGATATGATTCCCTTAAAATTACCATTTTTTTCCAGGTTCTTTAAAATTATTATTATTTATATTATAATTTTAATTTACTTATTCATAACTCATTTTGGATTGATGATCCCATGATGTGTTTGCAGGGAACGATTTTTTTTATGAAAATCTTAATGAGATGACATTGTCGCTATTCAGGCCCACCATACATACAAGGTGGAACATCATATGTTAACTAACCCTATCCCATTGATTTAATTTCATATCATTGCTAGAATGTTTTTCCTTTCATCTATTTATTGTATTATATTCAAGGTACGCAACTTCAGTTAATATTTTTAGCTAACAACTTTGTTTTTTCTTAAAAGATGTAATTTACAGGATAAAAAATTAAAAGATCAGCTCATAAAATCTTTAGAGGAGCTCTTTGGAAGTAACATTTTTTACAGCACCAAAGTTCTTCAAAGAGCTTGCAAATATCTAAAGACTATAAGGGACGCATATAGAAGGAATCTAGTGAACAACCCAAAGTATGAGCGTGCTCCTGTGATTCCAGAGAAGCAGTGGAAGGAATTCATTTTGGATGCAAAGGAGAAAGCGCAAAGCCAAAGAGGAATTACACCAGTAAACAACAATAGAAGGTATGTGATAGTATTAAGTAGAATGTATATATGCACTAATTAGTGATCTTTATATTTATATAATCTAACATATTTTGAACTTTTCATAGACTGTAAGACACATCAAAGGCTACAAAGGCCAGAATAGAAAAGATTAGCCAACACAAACTTGGATCTAGTGGTTATCTGGAACTTCAAGCAAGAATTGTAAGTAGTAGTAAATGAAATTTTGAATCAATTTTTTTATAAATTGTAAAAAAAATTGTTTAATCAAATAATACATGCATAATTGACGATATTAGACCAAAAATATAGGGCTCATATTCTAATGTGGCACCCACAAAAGAAGACAAAGAGATTGGCTTAAAGGAAGGCTATAAAGTTGTGGTTGAACACCTACGCCAAAGCCAATAGTCTACTACATTGGTTCACACACAGGTAAGTAGGCCAAATGAAAATTATTTCAAATTGAATAGTGCTTGAGTGATAATCTTTTGGTGTTTATTTCATACTTGAGCACATGAAATTGCAATGCAACCTTCTAATCCTAGCATAGAACCTCCACATGATGAAGACCACGATGTGCATCGTAGTGATGGAGGTATTCATTTTCTATTTAAAATTAATTGTGTAATTTTAAATATAATTTAACATTTTGAATTGAAATTGGTGTAACCTTACTTGTGTACATTTTAGAGCATGTAGTACATCATGCTGAATGAGTGGAGGATGATTTGAGTGTTCACCATATTCAAGATGATGTGGCATTGTCAGGTAAAGAAAACTTTTGTTATGTTATTTTAATTTTTTTTATTGGTTGTTATCTTCTTTTAATTAATGAAATACTTGTAACACTAATATGAAATGTTGTGAATCTAACCCATTTAGTTGTTATTGTAGCAGACCCCCCTTTGGCACACCAGTGTCCTCCTACATAGAGGAGGAGACATTTATCGAGATCACAATAAGAAGAGGAGGGGAATGACGAAGATATTGATGCTTCGCTTAGCTGTTACATTCAAAAATCAAGGAAAAAAAAAAAGAAATGATTGCAATAAACCTTTTTTGATAATATATTTACGCTGTCTTAATGAATGTAATTTTCTGTTACTAAATGTCGATGAATGATGTGTTGATGAATTATTGATGAATGTCCAATTTTTAATTAATTTTAGGTGTTATTGAAGGTTATGTGATTATAATGATTGAATGTTATATTTCATAAATGGATGAATGAATAAATGAATGTTAGATGTTAATGGGGAATTTAGAGTGATGTTAGGGGGGATGGGGCCAAATGAGCTTCCACCTTCACGTGGTTGGCCTTGTTAAGTATAGAATATTAAACTATTCTCAAAACCAAGTGAAGCTCGAGCTAAACTGATGTAGAGCCCTAGTCTACTATCCCCTTAAGGAACCCAACTAAACTCAAGGATTCTACAAGTGTCTTGGAACTCACTCAAGGTGTTAGTCACAACTCAAGGGTCAAATATAGTGCTCTGACTTTGGAAAACCAACACCTCAGACATTTTGAAAAAACTCACTTCCTCTGATCACTTATTCCAACTTCTCTTGACATCAAACTTCCACTCAAGGATCCCAATCTAGGCTTCCCCCAATGCACCTAGGGCCTCCAATAAGTCAAATATTTCAACAAGCCTTCTCATCTTGTTCCAATACCTCGAAATACTTTAACATGGTCAATACACCATGTTTCACCTGTCCTCCAAGTCTGGTCAATAGTTCTGCAACACAATACACTCCATGTAGAGATCTTCTCTGGCCTGGACTTCAGCTTCTTCCATGCATTATTTAATGTTTACTTTCATACAGATGTTTGGCCAACACTAATTTTTCACAACCATCATGATCCAAATTCCTATTTTTTTATTTAAAACTGGTTTAGATGGATCTTACAATTTTCCCAATAGGGGGTTTACCAGATGAGAAAACCACCAAGTGCACAACTCTACTATTTATTAAGCCTAGCCATTTGTTTTTCTTTTGTGGAAGGCAGGGACTCCAGCTGCCTACAACTCTTGTTTGGGTAAGCAACCACTTGTTTAAGTTATAGATTATTGTGGAAATGCCATGATGTTATTCACCATTTTTTAACAGTAATTATAAATATGTATGCTTTGAACTTATTGCAAACTGCGTACTATTATTCTGTAAAGTTTATATTACCACTAACCCAAATTTGTAAGACACTACATGTATTTATACCTGTTTCACTAATTTATAATTTATTAATTATATAGCATTGATTATGTTGTAGTTCTTGGGAAAAGTTGAGATAGAATATGTATTAAATCGATCAGATTTCCATAATTCATTTGAATTTAAAGCTTGAATTTATGGTTTTGATTGTGTATTTTTTTTAGCATCAATGTTTTGGATCACACTATGTGATCCTTCATGCTCTTTGCTCTTACATCCTAATGATGGACCATGGAGTGTGATATGAAATGTTGATGCTAAAAAACATACATAATCAAAACTAGAAATACAAGCTTTAAATAGGATATGTAGCAGAAAAATCTAATTTTAAAGATGAGCATCCTTCAAGTATGACTCGAGAATTGTATGCCCAAAGACAGGAAGAGAGAAACACAAATGAACATTGTCTCTCTCTTCTTGTCTTCCGGGCATCCAAAGCTTCAAGTCATAATTGACATCATCATATCGGTTAACAAATTCACTATTTTGTCTTCAACAACATTGCCAGAAGAAGGCATCTATGAGTGGTTTGGCTATATTTGAAGCCATGTAATTTGACTAAATTAAGTTTATATTCTTGTTTTGTGGATATTGGGTTGTAACCATGAGCATGAACATGACTAATTAATTTGTATGAGCAGGAAACATATAAGGACATTGGAGGAGTGGATAGAGGTATGTTTTTAAGGGTATAACATTATTGAGAATTTGTTTTAGGAAGTAGGCCTAATGTATGAGTTTGATTATGACTGATCTTCATATAAGATGCAAGCTAACATTGGATAAATGGATTTCGTATGCAGGAACCAAAACCCCCTTTGGTGAGTATCCTACATAGTGTACATAAAGGCAAGGCAATTATTTAGGGATCGACATGTGTAAGTCTTTCAGGACTTACATGAGGTTGTTACAAAAAAACATTAATAGATGGTTTACATTGAATTGTTTGTATGTTTGTCATTGAATTGTTCTGGTTCATATGCAGGAACCATAACCCCCTTTGGTGAGTATATAGGTGGATTGTCTTGGTCTTTTGCATGTCCAGTACTCTTGGCCATTTGTCATGTCTATTAACTGTCAACCTTCCCTATCACTTCATCATGACTGAGATCCTTTGGCACTATTGTTCTTTTCCATGATCATTTTGATTTCTCCAGCTTGTAAACTTTTGTCACTACACACTTTTTCTCTTCCTAGTCTAGATGACTTTTATATTCAAAGTTCTACCTTTTCTAGATACCTTTTCTACCTCCAGCATATTTGAATGAAACATGTCTTTCATAAATTAACAATGGTGGATATGTTGTATTTCAAGATGAATCTAATATTGATTGCAATTGCATAAGAGTTATGAATACTGCTAGATGAAATTTATTTTGTACTTTTATATGACACTAACTATGCATTCTTCCTTATTTTTCTTTAGAGGTAGAAATGGGATCAGGGTGGCAATCTAATGTTTCTTTCATAATGGGTGTTACTATTTGATTGGTATCTCTTTTGGAGTGATTCCATGTTGGGTGTTCAAATAGGTGTTTTTGGTGATTGCTACTTCTTTCAAGGAGAATGGGCTAATATAGAATGAATTCAAATTCTTATTGACTTACAAAGAAGATTTTGTAGAGATTATGGGACTTGTAATTTTTATTCATATAATGCTCATCTTAACCATATTTTAGAATGTAGATAGTTCATAATACTCATTACAACACTTTCTAGTGTTCACAAAGTACAAAATATAAGCTTTTCAGCAGTGTCTATCAGAAACCATTATAGAGCATCTAAGCACATAAAAAAACTAAGTCTGGTAGCATATCAGTTTAAAACTATACGAGAATTACAAAATCAAAGTATGAGTAATGAGAGTTTAAAATAAAGTCTTAGATACTGGGTCATCATGCATCCCATGATCGAATGATGTTGTTGCTTCCTTCAGCTTTATCAGTGTTAAATCTTCATAGAGAGGGATCAATATCTAGCTCAGTTGTAGCATCCCAACTGGGGGCATCAGGAACCTTCGATGCCTCATTTTTATCTTCAATATCATGTTTGGAGATTCCTTTTATCTTTCACAAATTGATTGAGTGCCTTCAGTTCATCCTGATCAAGCATGTCTTCATTAAATGTAACTCCATTTTTAATATTTAATATTTATTCAAGTATGTTTAATTTTGTATTAAAAGAATGCAAACAGTCAATCATGAGTAGGTTGTTTGTTTTTTTCTATGAATACTTCCAGTGAGAACCACATATAGACAATAGTTGTGATTCCAATTAATTTGACTTCCTTTCTTGCACTGTTGTTTTCCCCAAGTTTTCAATGGACATATGCCCAAGTTTGATGCTATATGTGATGCAACAATGCTCATAATTTTGAGTTTTTTGAGCATTTTGAGTGGGAGAATAATTATGCCACTTTCACACATGTCAAAAAACTCTTAAAATGCTTAGTTTACACATCATTAAATAGAAGCCCATTTTCACTAATTAACAGAATGAGTGGATATTACATTCATACTCAGGAACAACTCCAAGTTGTAAAAACAACTTTCAACCTATTAATCGACAAGAAGCTCTAAATTTTTCTAGTGACACCAAACAAATGGTGGATATGAAAATTTGTGTGATTTATTTGATAGAATTACTGTCTGATTGTTCAATGTTGGTATTTTGTCAAGCTGGTTTTATAGGTGAGGAGGAAGGGTGGCAAGAGGGAAGTTTTAATCATATATATATAGTGTTATTTGTATTAAAGCATTTATTTTCAAATGTTTTTTTTGTGTATGCATGATTCATTAAATTAGGCTTAATGGTATTGATATTAGGGGAATAATATTAATACCAAATTATATTTGTATTTTCATAATATTATAATTATAGTCAGATTTTAGTAATTATTAATTAGGTTAATTTATATATATGATGGAATTTATAAATTAACCTATAGAGGCTTAATGTGATTTTTCCCTTGGAAATTTATTTATATTTTATTAGTAATTTTAATGGATGAACAAATTTGCATAATAGGATATTATAAAAATTTTTATCATTGTATTATCACAATGTTGTAATTATGTAATCACTGAAGCTTGAACTAGGTCTTGTTAAAGATGTAAATATCATTAAGTTGTCAATGTGATTGTTTAGTGCTTTCTGAAATGCGTTATCATGCCATGGTGTATTTTGTGTGATTATCAAAGTAAATTATGTATTTTTTCCTTGTATGGGATGTTTTCATTTTGGATACCTATTTGGGATAGATTACCTTCAGGACCTAAAACCAGAGGTTTGGGGGTTTTAATTTCTTCATGGTATCTTATATGATGTCACTACATGTTTCTGTGGTTGTTATGGTCTTGATACCCTATACCCAACCCGATTCGATTATGTTGTATTTTATGATCTTATGAGGGTACTGTTAATTGTTATGGTCATTTGAGAACCAATGTGCTCATGTATGGTCATGATGTGATATGATATTTATGTGTTACCTTCATATTTTTGGATTGAGTCTAGGTAGGTTAACTAAGTGTATAGAGGGGAAGTGGCTTGCGATGGGTCTAGGGCTCTAAGTGGCTACTAGGGTATCTCATTGGAAAGTTACTTAATAAGTGAAATATGAAACATTAAGGGGTTTTAAAATGGACTAATAAGATAACTGAGTCTCTACTAATGCCTTGAGTTTATTATGTGCTAGGATGGGAGAGTTAGGATCCTTGTCTTCACGAAAGGATTACTAAGCCACATAGAGTCACTTTGGGGCCAGGTTCCAAGAGGGACTACTATGGTAACTCAAGGGTAGACTAATGTGATGACACTTCCCTATATACAGCTTAGGTTATCCTATGTGTATCGGTTACCTCTGGTATTGTTTAGAGTTCCTTATTGTAGTTTAGAGAACTTCTAGGATCTTCCTTTCCATATATGTATGATGTCTTGTATACCTTGATGTTGCCTTCTTGTTGTATACCCATGTGAGTGGGCATGTTACTATCTCCTCAACACGGTGGGAGTGGACCTTTGGTTCCACACAGTCGAGTGGTAGTGATTCTTATTACCATTGAGATTCTGACAGTTCTTCTTCATGCTTGGATTATCCTTCTTGTAGTTTCATTATCTAGTCTTCGGAGACTTGTTCAGTTCATGAGTTGTATACTTGTACCATATGTGGATATTGGTTATCATCCTTGGAGGATGTATTGTATTGTATTGTTTGTATTATTGCATACCCTATGACTTGTGCAGTGGATGTTGATTAGGTTGTATACCCTAGGTATCATATGTATATGTGATCTTATTATACAAGATGTATATTATTGGATTCAGTTGATGTATCCTTTGTGTTAGTTCTTTCTAGTGGTTATTACTAGATTATTTTTCTTAAGTAATTCTATGTCAAGGAACCCTTGATAATTGTTATCTATGTATAAGTTTTACTTACGTGTATGTCATGTACTTCATTGTGTTGCTTTCACATTGTTATCATTATTGTTTGTAAACATTAAAAAAATTACCCAGTTAACTTAGTGTCATGTTTAGGTTAGTTCTCTTGGCTTCCCTGGTGGGGCATTATAGGTACATGGTATGCCCCCCCTCCCAATAGGGATGGAATCAAAGGTAATATTAAATACCTTCACTCTTGGTCATCTTTTCCATTGAATAATCATTACAATGAAGAGTGCAATAAGCAAGGTGTATCAGTATCAAAGAGTAGACAACACTAATTTTTAATGCATATATGAGAGGTAATTAAAATATTGTTGGAAATAAGTCATCCCATATAAAGATGAGGTGGTCCTATGGAGCTCAGTAGCTTAGTGATAACATAATCCATCAAATTGAAATTTTTAAGCTTTAAGTTTTTGTTCTACCTAGTCTATGATATCTTATATTTCATTTATAAGAATTAATGGACTTAACCTCAACTCAGAAGAAACTACATGATTCTAACTCTTTATATAGAGAAGTATTTTTAAAATTGAGAGGTATTGACATAATATTGTTGCAAAGGAAGGAGAGGGATCTTCTTACATGCCTGATTTAAGAGTTTTTGTTGTTAGAATAACTGATAGGCAGGGGCTGAATCATTAGCCTCAAAAATAATTCCAATTTTCAACCAAAACTTATATCACAAATATAATACCTTCAGTTATCTTTTAGTCCTACAAGATGTATGCCTTGTGTAAATCTAACATATATATACTGCTCAGCATCTGCAGAAATCTTTGGCTGTGTTCCTCAGCCCGTATGATTAGATCTGCATGAAGAATTGTATCTTCACCAGAATTATATTCAACATTCCTCTCTTCATAATGAATTCCTTGTCTCTTTATATAGACATGATTTCACCATTCAATCTCCTTGTCTTTCTTGTTCTTGACGTAGATAGCTTCTTGATCCGCAAATCTCGCCATGCATTTCTTTAATATTTAAAGCTTTGCTTTAGTTTTATTTCATAGATTTCTCCTTGAAAACTGTGAATAAAAATAGCTTTAAATCTTATTCTTATCCTGAGTTCAACTGGTCGATGAAAATAAATCAATCAATCTGTTAACTCTAAATTTAGCTCCTACCAGATAAGTGTTTTGTCATTTTCTAACTCCGGTTTTGATCAGTGATCAACTCTTAATTTTCTCGTTCATTGACTCCAGTTGTCCTTGGGAATCAAATTCAATTCTTATTGGTGACCACTTATTTATGCTCGGTGTTGCAGTGCTCGGTATACACTATGACTGCTCAGGGTTCTCTGTCCATCAGTGTGCACTATCCATCGATGTTTACTGTCACTCGGTGTACACTGACTTTTTATATTTTACCGATAACATAAACTTTATCTCTTTGGTTTCTTGAATTCTATGATAATATGTATATGACCAATCAGATTATATCAACTTGACATCAATGACAATACAATACATTAATTGATTTAATGTCTTACATTTAATTTCTACAGCTCGGTGATAATCAACTTATCATCTTCAAACATTCAATTAGTTATAGTTCATCAATCTCTCCCTTTGGCATTGATGACAATATACCATCAACACAATATGAAATATGTAATGTAAATTATGTCATATCATACCAAACTTATTATTCTATAACCAATTCAAATATCTAACTCTCGGTAAGCTCTTCTAGCTTAGATTTGATTCTTGCAGAGTATTTTCCCTTTCTTCATTCCCTTCAATGGATAGATGTAGCAACTTATGATTCTATCTCTCCCTTTGTTGTAGAATCTCTTCTCCCTTTTCTAGTAGATATGTAGTGTTAACTTTCCTCAAATTTTCTCCCTTAGATGGATTGTTTCTTTGAATCTTTCTTGGATCTTTCTCTCCCTTTGTAGAAACTTCTTTCTCTGATCTTTTCTCTCCTTTTGAATAATGTTCTTCTCTCTAATAGATATTTAATCTCTCTCTCTTTGAATGATCATGATAGATATTTCATTATTGGGTATCTCTCTCCCTTTGACAAAAATTCCAAAAAAAATAATATCATTGCATATCTCTCTCCATCAACAATGCAGCTCTGTAGTAGCCAACAATATCTCTAGTGTGCGGTTTAGATAAGTACCTTCTTGCATTGATATGTCATTGCATTCCATTTCTAAGCTTGCATCAACATGATTGATCTTCTGATAATGTGTAGGCTGATGCAGCCTCCTAGTCAGCTTAGTGACCAGTAGACAAGGGTCGGACCCCTAGTCTCTTCCTCAGGTACTCAAATGTATCTTTTGGCAATGGCTTTGTGAATATGTCTGCTAATTGTTCTTTGGATTGTACATATTTTAGTATCACTTCTTTCTCTTGTAATTATTCCCTCAATTAATGATACTTAATAGCTATGTGCTTTGTTTTAGCATGCATCACAGTGTTCTTTGAAACGTTGATAGCACTTGTATTATCACAATAGATAATTACTGGCTCAAGAATTTCCATATTTATACCTTTGAGCAATTGCTTGATCCATGCAATGTTAGTGCAATTTTCAGCAGCATCCACATATTTTTCTTATGCAGTTGATTGAGATATGCATCCTTTCTTTTTACTTATCCATGTGACAAGTATGTCACTCATAAATAATGCTCCTCCTGTTGTGATCTTTCTATCATCTATGTTTCCATCCCAATCAGCATTAGTATGGACTTGTAGCTCAAATTTACCTTCTTATTATACCAAAAACCATAGTCTTTGGTATTCTTTAGATATCTCATAATTATTTTAATAGCAATCATGTGTGATTTACTGGGATTAGCAGAGAATCTTGCAACTATACCAACTACATGTTCTATATCTAGTCTAGTATGTACAATATACATTATTTTTCCAATCATAGATCTATATAAGGTATGATTTACCTCAGTTGTCTTGTCTTCCTTTGTTAATTTGCATCTAGTTTCCATAGGTGTTCCAACTAGTTTGGAGTCCTCCATTTTCAATATCTTCGGAACTTCTTTGAGGTATTTGGATTGTGTGATGTAGATGCCTTCTTTTTGTTGTAGAATCTGTAGACCAAGAAAAAATTTGATCTCTCCAAAGATTTACATCTCAAATTATTTGCTCATTTCATCAGTAAATGAGTTGCATAACATATCATTACCTCCAAATATGATATCATCAACAAATATCTCAACAATCAGAATCTTATCATCAGTATCTCCTTTCAAATACAGATTTTTGTTATCACTTGTTCTTACAAATCCAATAGTAATGAGATAAGCATGAATTCTTTCATACCATGCTCTCGGTGCTTGTTTCAATCCATACAAGGCTTTGTGTAGTCTACAAGCCATGTCCCTTTTGTTAGGTTCAACAAACCCTTCATCTTGTTCAATGTATACCTCCTCTTCTAGTATTCCATTCAAAAATGCAGATTTAACATCCATTTGGTATACTTTGAATCCTTTGAAAGTAGCATTTGCAAGTATAATTCTTACTCCTAGTCCAGAAATGGGTGCAAAGGTTTCTCCATAGTCAAAACCTTCTTCTTGTGCATACCCTTTGCATACCAGTCTTGCTTTTTTCCTTGTGACTTCTCTATTCTCATTCATTTTGTTTTTGAATATCTATTTGGTACTAATAAAAAAAAATTCACTCAGTCTAGGTACTAATGTCCATGTTTTGTTCTTCTCAATCTTTTAAATCTCTTCATTCATTGCACTAACCCATTCTTGATTCTCAAGTGCAGTATTAACATACTTAGCAAGTATAGGTTCAGATCTATGTTCATCATTTTGATCTTTATCATTGCTCGATTCAACATTGTGAGCATTTTTTGTGATTCTTGATGTGTGCAGCTTGTTGCTTGATTGCATTCTTTTGTTGCTCGGTAGCGATACACTTTTTCTCAGGCAGAGTGTCAAGTTCTTCACTGTAGACAAATATGTTGTAATCTTTTGGTTCCTTTCTACTTTCCTCATATTTCTTCTCAACAAATTCATCCACTTCAACATTTGCACTTTAAATTATTTTGTTAGAAGATTTTTTAAGACATTTATAAGCCTTGCTTTTGGTAGAATATCTTATAAATATTCCTTCATCACTTTTAGATTCAAGTTTCCCATTTCTATCATCTTTCAATATATAACATTGACTTCCAAAAATTCTAAAGTAACTCACATTTGGTGTGTATCCATACCATAGCTCATAAGGTGTCTTATTGGTGTCTTTCTTCAATTGAACTTGGTTTAGTGTATAGACAACAATACTTACAGCTTCTCTCCAGAATGTTTGTGTGATGCCTTTTTCAATCATCAGTGTTCTGGCACAATAAAAAATTTGAAAGGAAACTAAGTGTGCAGAAAATAGTTCCCTACGCTAAAATCCTGAGAAGAGGATCATGCAAATTTAGATTTAACCCTTAGCAGTTACAGAATGATAATAAAATAGCATGCATACATAGAAAAATGAGAATGACACAATGATTTACCCTAGGGAAAACCTTTCGGTAAAAAATCCTTGCACTCCAAAACCTGCACAATGTATTAATCAAAACTATTACTGTTTACAATACACTTGCAATGCAAGTTCTTTCAGGAGATAATCAACACTTGAAGACAAATTTAGCAACATAAAAATGTTCCAACAATACACTAACTTCTCACTCAGATTTGCAACCCTAAAAAATGTTTATATCATGCACTTCCCTTTTTAGGGCAACTTCCAAATACAACCGTATTAGGGTTTTACCATTCTCTAAGAAAATAGGAACCTGAAAAGTGTATATTACTCAACATGATCAATTGCCACATGTCTTGGATGTCTTCACCCATCATCGAATCTTCCACAATTAGCTCTTATAAATATTAATGACCGTCATAGGAAGCTGTCATAATCGTTTCAGTCATGATTACCTTACACATTCTCCAAAGTGCCAACATTTGGAAAATATCAAATGTAAGGAAATATACAAGGTTGAGACACCTTATTCCTAACATTCTCCCACTTTTCAAACACCTTGTAAGAGCCAAAGGAAATAATAGGATTTAATTACTATAGGCCAAGACGCCCATAGACTCTGAACACCATCTGAACTTTGTTGTGCCCATAGGTTTTGTCAATGCATCCACAACATTCTTTACTGTATCTACCTTCTCCAAAATTACCTCTCCATCCTCTACCATATATCTCACAAAGTGAAACTGCACATCGATGTGCTTTGTGCTGGCATGGAAAGTTGGATTCTTCACAAGGAAAATAGCACTATGATTGTCATAAAAAATTGTAATCTGTCCTGCATCAACACTAACATCTGAACATAGTCTCCTAAGCCAAATAGCTTCCTTACAAGCATGAGTAGCTGCCATGTACTCTTATTTTGTCATCGAAAAAGTGACCATAGGTTGTTTCTTACTCATCCAACTGATAGCACCACCAAACATAGTGAACATATAAGCACTGGTGGATCTCTTTCCATCAATGTCACTTGCCCAATCTGAATCCACAAACCCATTAATAAAAATTGAATGTGGAGCTCCACAAGAGTTTCCATGATAGCATATGGAATACTTTGATGTAACCTTCAAATATCTGAACACTCTCTTAACAGCATCCCAATGTACCCATCTAGGTTTAGCCGTAAACTAACTCAGAACTCCCACTGCTTGGGCAATCTCTAGTCTAGTACAAACCATAGCATACATAAGGCTGCCAACTGCACTCGCATAAGGTACTTTTCTCATTTCCTCCACCTCACTAGGATATTTTGGACAATCATCCATAGATAACTTTGTTCCCATAGAAATAGGAACACACAATGGTCTGCAATCTGCCATGCTAAACATGTCCAACACAAACTTCACATACTTACTCTAACTCAACCAAAGTTTTCTATTAGACCTATCTCTGCTGATTTCCATACCCAAAATATACCTGGCTACTCCTAGATCTTTCATCTCAAACCGTGATGACAACTCAGGCTTCAAATCAGAAATCATACCCATACCCTTCCCAATCAACAACATATCATCAACATATAATGCAATAATAAGAAGGTGATCATTGTCAACTTTGAAATAAACACAATGATTTGATTTCGATCTCAGAAAACCAATCGACAACATAAAGGCATCAAATTTAAGGTACCACATCCTAGGAGATTGTTTCAAACCATACAAAGACTTCTTTAATCTACAAACCAAAGACTCTTTACCTTTCTAAATGTAGTGCTCAGGCTGTGACATATAGATCTCTTCCTCCAAATCACCATGAAGGAAATTTGTCTTCACATCCATCTGTTCTACCTCTAAATCATATGATGTGGCTAGAGATAGAAGAAATCTAATGGATATAAGCTTTGCAATAGGAGAGAATATTTCACCATAATCAATTCCCTCCACCTATGAATACCCCTTTGCAACCAATTTGGCCTTGTACCTCTCAACACTACCATCTAAACAGAATTTATTCTTAAACACCCATTTGCTTCCAACAGGTTTCCGTCCTTTAGGAAAAGGTACTAGGTCCCAAGTTTTATTCTTCTCCAATGAAGCCATCTCATCATCCATGGCCTCAATCTAGGAACCTGCATCTTCTATACCCATAGCCTCTTTCACAGATCTAGGCTCATCAGTGTTTGTAATCAAGGCATAAGCACAACTGGAATCTAACATAGAAAATCCAAACCTCTCTAGCTGCTTTCTTTCTCTTGTAGATATCCTCAAGGGCTAAGGTTGAGGTTATTCTACCTCTTCTTCTAAATTTTTAGAGCTTCTAGAGCTCTCCTCATCATCAGATCCATCATGGTCTCTTTGTTCAGTCTTCTCAGGGGTAGGAGGCAACTGAACAACATCTTCTTTCATTTCTTTTTCATCTAGCTGTAGCAAAATAGGAGAAGGTGTTAGCTCTCTAAAAATAACATTTTTTCTATACAACACCTTACCAATCATAGGTTCCCAAAGCTTTTATCCTTTCACACCAACACTGTAGCCGATGAAGATACATTTTACAGCCTTGTTTTCCAACTTAGATCTTCTCTCCTTAGGCACATTTGCATAAGCTTCACAACCAAAAACACGTAGATGCCTAACTGAAGGCTTCTTACCAGACCACACCTCCAAAGGTGTCTTACCAAAAAGAGCTGATGTAGGATATTTGTTAACTAGATAGCAAGCAATGGCCACAACTTTAGCCCAAAACCTTTGTTCGAGGCCAGCTCCACTAAGCATACTCCTAGCCTTCTCCATCAGTGTCCTATTCATTCTTTCTACAACCCCATTTTGCTATGGGGTATAAGGAGTTGTCTTATTCCTCTTGATCCCTCATTCTTTATAGAACTATTCAAACTCTATCGAACAAAACTCACCACCATTGTCAGTTCTCACACACTTAATTCTTTTACCAGTCTGATTCTCCACAGGAGCTTTAAATTCCTTGAACCGACTAAAAACTTGTGTCTTGCTTTTAAGGAAATAAATCCATGTCCTTCTACTGTAATCATCTATAAAAGATTTAAAAAAATAAAGATTTGGAGAGTGAAGGAACTTTAACAGGACCAAACACATGTGAATGGATAAGATCCAAAATACTAGAAGACTTGTGAGAAATGGACTAAAACTGAACACGATTTTGCTTACCATAAACACAGTGTTCACAGAAGTCAAACTTCAGACTACAATCATTTAACCCCTCAATGAGGTTTTTATTTTTTAGGGTTTTGAGACCCTTCTCACCAATGTGGCCAAATCTCATATGCCACAACATTGTCTTTTCTGCAGGAAGTTTGCCTTCCAAAGTGTTAGCACCCTTAGGTACACTTGTTGCACTACCATCAGAACCCATTACCACAGACTTCTTCACTACTGGTTCAAATGGTGGAGATGAAGTGACTGCTACTCTCTTCCTTGAGACAAAAGAACTATTGCACTATGAAGTGCAAGCATCCAGCTGAAACAAGGTACCTCTCCTAGTACCTTTTGTGAGAACTATATCTCCTCTAATCATCTTGCATCCATCTTTTGAAAAAACAACTTGCACACCTGCATCATTCAACATACTTACAGATAACAGGTTTTGTGCCAAACTCAGGATGTGCATTACCCCGTTGATCCCCTTTACTCATCCATCAGGGAATCTGATAGTGACTCTTCCTCGTCCAACTATCTCTAGGTGAGAATAATCACCTAGTTACACCTTTCCACCATCGAACTCCTTGTACTTTGAGAACCAACTTTGATGAGAGATCATGTGAAAGGAAGGACCTGATTCAACCAGCCACACATCATTAGATGCATGAGTGGCCAAGGCTGTGATAAAAGCATCACCATATTCTTGAGATTTTTCAGAATCTGAATCTGGGCTTTTCTTCTTCTTCTTTGGCTCTTTGCATTCCTTACGAAAGTGCCCATCCTTACCACAGTTCCAACATGTTACCTTGGACTTTCCAGGAGTCTTAGATTTCCCATAGGATTTGGATCTACCCTTTTCAGACTAACTCTAGAATAGCATTAGATGTGTAGTTTTTTCTCTTGAAACTAGACTTTGTCATTTTACCTTTTTGACAATTCTTGCACATGACATGGTCGGGTTTTGACATGCTTGGTAAGCCTCTTACTTTTCTTTTCTTGTTTATCCTAACCATGTTGTCGAAATTCACATGACATAACCTCTTATGCCACAACCAAATGTCTTCATTTCTAGCCAATAAACAAGTGGTCTTAATATCATTAAGATAGAATAGGCTACTTTTTGTTTGTTCACTAGTATCGATCAACCTTCACATTTCATTATAGATCTTTTCCTTTTTGTTCTCAAATACAACTCAGTGACCTGTGTTATTCAGTTGTGAAATACTTAATATATTATAGTTAAGTCCTTTCACCCAATATGTATTTTTCACATCTGATCATATTATTCAACATGATGGTTCATTTTCCTTCAACTGGACAAGGTGAGTCATTACCAATCCTAACTAATCCACCATTATAATATTCAAAAGTTTCAAACTTTTCCTTATCTCTGGTCATGTGGTGAGTACAACCACTATCAATAATCTAGACATCATTTTTTCTAACTTTAGTTATGATTTAATTTTAAACATACCTTTCTTCTTTGTCTGAATCATCCTTCATAGAAACAAATACTACCTCAACATCTTCATTAGATTCGATGTCAGTATTTTCATCTTTGTTCTCAATCAGGTAACAAGCCTTCTTGTCTTTGTCCTTGTAGTCTCAGTTATCTCTTTTGTCAGAGTGTTAGTTTCTTCTGTAGTCTCGGTCATCACTTTTGTCAAACTTTTTTTCATAAGATTTGTCATTGTTTCTTTCATCTTTTCTCTTGTTAGGGCATCTAGGAGCAAAGTTTCCAATTTATCTGCTATTAAAATAGACCGTTGGTAATTTACCTCTGTATCTACCTTTGTCTCTTTGCAATCTTCTATCCATTAGTGCTTCAATTTCATCAAGTTCTTGTTCATCACTATCACTTTCACTATCATTTCTTATAGTGTGTCTATGACTAGATTTGCTTATTTTTAGAGAAGATCTGAATGCAGAATCAATAGTTGGTAAGACATTGTTGTCATAGTTATTCATCTCAAATGAAATAAGTCTACCAATCAAACTATCAAGAGTGACATTGTTATTTGCCATTGCTCTCATTTCTTGAATTGCAGATACTCTAATAGCATAAATAGGAAGTAAGGTTCAAATTTTACTTACCACTATTTCTTCCTCAAGTACACCTCCTTCTCCTCGGATAGAATTAACATCTTCTTTTATTATGCTATTGTACTGAGTGATTTTTTCTCATTCTTTCATTCTTAGGTCATCAAACTTTCCTCTTAGGCTTTCAGTTTTATCTCTCAGCACATTTGTGTCTCCTCCATGTACTAGCTTGAGTTTGTCCTACATTTTCTTTGCAGTGGTGCATAATTTGACATCTTCAAATTCAACATCGGATAGTCAAGAAGCAAGTTCTATCATCATAGAGTTGTGTTCATGTTTTTCTCTCAATTGATCAACAGTCAGAGGTCCTGTCGGTGTAGCATATTCAGTATCCAAGTATTGTGTAACATCATTTCCAATACCTGATAGATGGAGTCTTATCCTATTTTTCCATGATGAAAAGATGTCTTTGTTCAACTTAGGCACATCCTTTTTACTCATCTTGTGATCTTTAGCTTGAGTCTTTAAACTCTCTTCCAAGCACACTAGCTATGATACCAATTGTTAGAATAACTAAGAGGGGGGTGAATCAGTGGCCTCAAAAATAATTCCAATATTCAACCAAAACTTATATCACAAATATAATACCTTCATTTATCTTTCAATCCTACAAGATGTATGCCTTGTGTAAATCTAACATATATATACTACTTGGTGTCTGTAAAAATATTTGGCTCTGTTCCTCAACCCATATGATCAGATCTGCATGAACACTTCTATCTTCACCAGAATTATATTCAACATTCCTCTCTTCATAATGAATTCCTTGTCTCTTTCTATAAACATGATTTCACCGTTCAATCTCCTTGTCTTTCTTGTTCTTAACGTAGATAGCTTCTTGATCCACAAATATTGCCATGCATTTCTTTAATCTTTAAAGCTTTTCTTTAGTTTTATTTCATAGATTTATTCTTGACAATTGTGAATAAAACTAGCTTTAAATCTTCTTCTTATCCTGAGTTCAACTGGTTGATGAAAATAAATCAATCAATCAGTTAACTCTACATGTAGCTCCTGCCAGCTAAGTGTTTTTTCATTTTCTAACTCCATTTCTGATTGGTGATCAACTCTTAGTTTTCTCGGTCATTGACTCCAGTTTTCCTCGGGCATCAACTTCAATTCTGCTCAGTGACCACTTTAGTTATGCTCGGTGTTGCGGTGCTTGGTATACACTATGACTGCTCGGGGTTCTCCATCCGTTGGTGTGCATTGTCTATCGGTGTTTACTGTCACTCGGTGTACACTGGCTTTTTATGTTTTATTGATAACATAAACTTTATCTCTTTGATTTCTTGAAGCCTATGACAATATGTATATGACCAATCAGATTATATCAAGTTGACATCAATGACAATACACTACAATACAATACATTAACTAATTTAATGTCTTGAATTTACTTTCTGTAGCTCGGTGATCTTCAAATTTTCATCTTCAAACATTCAATCAGTTATAGTTCATCATTTTTATAACTAGATCAATTTCTAGAATCATGTATCTATCACCCCATTCAGGTTCCCTGCAAAATATCAGTGGCTTGCCTTCTAATCATTTTAATGGTGATTAGTTGTCTTTTTTCTCATGTTTTGGTACGTTTAGATGCCCAAAAAAACCTATTATGTACAAGATTTATGATCTCTTAAAACAAACTTACTTTAATCAGAAAAAATTGACACATTGTATTTTCACCTAGCTTCTTCCACATACTCTCTTCAACATTATAGATATAAGAATTCAGCAGGTATTTTACTTCTTATTTTTCTATTGGTAGTAGGTGGTGCATGTGGATATGGAGCACTAATGAAAACAAACATGTTTGATTCAAAAATAGCAGCAATGGGTCCAGCTCTCTTTGTTGAAGGAAGAGGTTGCAGAGCTTGCTACCAGGTATATAACTTATGTAGACTTAGCATTACTTATCCTTTTCTCTATGACAGATGCACTAGTGTAATCCATAATAGAGTACAACTTTTAAAAAAAAAAACAAATTTAAAATACCTAGATGGTTTTTTAAGTGGGTATTAAAGTTAAGATTTGATATGGTAGAGGAGTATCTAATAAACAAAAAAATACAGGTAAAATGCAAGAGTGGAGTATGTTTGCAAACTCCTATGAATGTGGTGATTACTGATGAATGTGGCAGATGCAGCGAAACACACTTTGATCTTAGTGGTAATGCCTTCTCTAACATGGCATATCCTGGGAATGTTACGGAGCTTCTCAATGAAGGTTTTGTGGATATCTCCTTCAGAAGGTACAAACTTTCATATCACACAGTTTAGTTTTTTGTTTTGTTTTCTAGGGGCTGTATTGATGAGATGGCTTATGGTTACATAGGGTACCTTGTGATTATAAAGGAAATAATATTACCTTCAAATTTAGTCCAGATGCTTCATGTATTATATTGATGTAGTGGATGAAACTTTCAGATTTAACAAGGATTTCATGTGTTCTATTGATGTAGTGCTTGTGCTTGTGGTCTTTACCATGATCTTTGCATTTATGTATGAGTTTTGTATTGAAGTGTTAAATTTCTAGAATAGATAAAGATCTAGTAGAAACTTGGATTTTTAAATGCACTTAGATGCCACTATCCTTGGTAGAAACTATGCCCTTGGAATAGGTTATCTACAGGCATCTTGATCAAGGTTACCAGTAAAAATCATAAATGGATTATAATTTATTCCATATTTTATTATATGTAAAGTAAGTGTATTCAAATCCTCTATTTTTCTAACTAGTATGGTGCTCGTTCTTGGGCTTCCAAATCTCTCTATAAATTTAAACCTCTTTCATTGAAATTTTATTCTTGTTCTTAGAAAATCTACAAGTAATGAAAGAAATAACTGCAAAATTTGTATAAAATGGATTTGTTGAAAAGGCTTTAGAAACATTCAAGAAAATGTAATTGGCTAGTGTATAGCCAAATTCCACAACCTTTGCTAGCATCCTACGTGATAGATGAAATGGGAATTCTGGAACAAGGTATGGATATCCATCAAAGTATAAATGATTGAGAAATTTTGTCAGATGTTGCAGTTGGAACTACCCTAGCAGAAATGTATGCAAAATGTGGAAGCATCAAAAATTTATGTTAAGTATTTGATAAAATACCTCAAAGATATGTGGTCTGAATGACTGTAATGATTATAGGACATACACAAAGTTGATTCCTTGAAGAGGTTCTGAAAAATTTCAAGCAAATGCGATTGGTAGATGTATAGTCAATCTGGAAGCTTGGGAATAGGGTATTAACATCCATCAAAACATAAAGCAGAGAGGAATTCTATTAGATGTTGCAATTGCCCTGCTAGCATAGACAAGGCCAGTGAACTATTTGACAAAATGCTTCAAAGAAATATGGTTTCATGGAATGCCATGATTACAGGATATTCACAAAAATGGACTTGCCAAAAAGGCTCCCAAAACTTTCAATTGAATGCATTCGGCATGTGTAAAAAAAAATTCCTCAACCTTTGCCTATTAGTAATAACTGAGAGGGGGGGATGAATCAGTGGCCTCAAAAATTTATCCAATTTTAATCCACCAATTAATACTTCTCAAATTATTAATTCCCAACAAGATGTATGCCTTTGAAATAATTGAAATAAATAACTATCTGGAGGTTTACCTTGTCTGACCTTATTCTCCTTGATAACCGATAAGCAGTAAACTGTATTTACCGATGCTCAGTAAATATGCAGAGTATACCAATCAATCCATAAATGCATATGTAGAATTTAAAACAATAAATTAATGAACCATACACATAACACAAGGATTTTAATGTGGAAACCCTGTTAAGGGAAAACCACTGGGACCAGTACCCCAAATTTGCACTCTTCTGAAGTGAGCCCTGTTAGGAGCCAACCCTGTTAAAGGTTACAAACACATGGTTAAGTGCGACCTTGTTAGAGGATTTTTATACATAGTTTGTCACTTAGTATATGGCATCTATGCTACCATCCTTGAATCAGTCTCTTGACTGTCAATAGGCTTTATGCTAATCTTACTACCATCCTTGAGTCAGCCTTCTTATTAGACTGTCAATAGGCTTTAGGTAAGACTGATGCTACTATCATGAGTCAACCTCCTGGTAATCTATTAGGATATACCTCAATTACAAAATAATGTTAAGTCTTTCTCTATTAAGAGATTTAATGCTTCAATGGTTAAACTGAAACAAAATGACCTGTTTCTAATGCAACTGAATTGTAGATTTTCAAATCTATTTACTTACAATATCTTTCTGATCAATGTATCAATTCAATTCTTTTGTACTTAACTCTTTCTTCTCTGTGATGCTATACTTTTCTATTCATCGGTGTCTACAGAATTCTCTAGCTCTCCCTTAGCTTGATTGATCAGGACTGCATGAAGTTTATCCTTCATCAGTTTCTCTTCAGCATCTTCTATCAGTTTACTCCCCCATGTATCTGATTGCTTATGGAAATGAATTATGCTTGTCTCATAAATAGACATGATATCCCTTAATTCTAGGTTCTTGATTCTTGATTCTTGGCATGATAAACAATCCAGCCAAATTGATTTATGGCTTTAACTCCTGATTTATCTCATAGTTATCTTCTTGCCAACTATATAAAGCATCTTTAAATCAATTACTTAACGGTGGTTGAATAAAGAAAATAAAACAACTAGTTAAGTCTATCCTTTAGCTCTACCAGATAGATATTTTGTCATTTTTTGATCTCTCTATTCTGTCAGTCAATTCTGTAGTTCGTCGCCGGTGACAACTGCTAGTTCCATCGGTGCAGCTTCAGTTAGCTTCAGGATCTTTGTCCGTCTAGCATCATTAAATCTTGCTTGTCAGGAAACACTATTTTTAGCTTGTCGGGCATCCTGTGATTTTGCTCCATTGGGAAACACTTTCTTATGCTTGTCAGGCATCATTGTGACTTTATCTCTGTCTTTACCGATGGTGTGCACTCCGCCGGTGTGGTCTGTCACTTAGTGAATACTTGACTTATATGCATTTCTGAAAGCATAACCTTTATTCCATTGATTCTCTGAAGTCTTTGGCATTATGTATATGACCATACCGATGATATCAAGTTGACATCAATGACAATACAAACCATTAACTGATTTAGTGTCTTGCATCATCTTCAACTTAATATAGTCAAACATTTAATCAATTACATGTCATCATTGCCAACATCCTTTACCCCCCATGCCAAAATGGGAGCTTTGGAACAAGGTATGGCCATCCATCAAAGTGTAAAGGAAGGGGAGTTTTCATTAGATATTAAAGTGGGAAATGCTTTGGTAGACACATATGCAAAATATGGGTGCATGGAAAAGCATGCCATCTGTTTGACAAAATGCCTCAAAGAGGTTGTAGCTTACAAACCCTAACAATTTAACCAAAACTTTAAATTCTCTTTTTTGAATCTCATTCGCAATCGTTTTACTTTTATATTTTTATTAATGTTGATCAACATCACTATGCAGAGAACTCTACAATGCAGTGTGTGCAATTTCTATCATTACAGTGATGCATATGAAACAAAGCCCAGCTTTAGACCTTTTGTGCCTAAATTTATTATTTTATCTAATGCAATATAGCTATTATGAATTCTACACAGCTATATATTTTTTTGCCCAAAATTCTTGTATTTTGTTCTCTCAAATATTTCTTGGTTATTAATAAGGATTTTGAAGATTAGAAAACTACTACTTTTACTTTTCATTTGGCTTATCATTTATTCACACTTCCTTTTCTCATTCAGACATATGAAGAATACCTTCAAGCTCATGGGAAAATGGTCGAGTTCAATGGCTGCCAATAGGTCTGAAATATTAGACTTATCTTATTCCTCACAAATTTTACATTCTTCATTATTGACTATACGAGTTGTTTTCAGCAAAGTCCTGGAGGATGGATGGCTAATGGTGCAGAGGTTAATTTCCCAGTTGATCACTAAGTATTGTTGTGATCTCTTGGTTTGGGAAAATTGTTAAACCAAACTTTACCACTTGAAAAATTGATCACGTTGTGTCTGGTTGCATCTGCAAATATGCAAACTACTTGGAAAATTGGTACCGTAATCAAAATCCTATGATGACAAGCAATGCATACTATGGTGCTCAACAAATAATGAACACTTATCCTACAATCTGACATCCTTAGAATGTGAGGTTCAGTTGTTGATGATTGGGTTTCTTCTTTTTGCAGAAGTTAATAGAGATGAATGTTTGTTTTTGTGGAAGGTCGTAACTTTTTTTCTTTTCACTCACATAAATATGTTGTAATCTGATATGTCTTAGCATGGATTCCCTTTCATTGGCATGTATATTTATAATTTTCTATCATGTACATTGAAAAATAGTTTTGGGATAGATTTTTCTTTTTAATTCTTGGTTATGGCTAATGCTATCCACTAATTTTCTTAATGTACTTTTAGCTGAAATTGTAAAATATCATTTTTTGTAATCCCATGTTCAAGAGATTCTGAACTAACAATATTTTTTGAAGAATTGGTATATCAAGGAACACAAATTAGTCTGTGCATCAAGTAGAACATTTCACTGAGATTTTCAATTGTATGTATGCTTCTCAGGCTCACTTACCTCTCTCTCATACATGTGTAAGATCATCCCTTATTGGCATGTCTTAGCTTAATAGCATATGACATATTATTGGATCATTTGTTGGTTCATTGACTCATTAGCATTGGCATATGTTACAATGATTGACTGATTCATTAACATATGCTACATTGGCATATTATTATTGGTTGGGTCATTATCATTTGCATTGATTGACTGGCTCATGATTTGGTTCATGCACTTGGCTGGTTCATTGGTATTGGCATTGACATATGGTACATTCGCATATTTCTTGATTCATGAGTATTGGCATTTGTCATATTTCTATATGTCATTTATGTGTGAGCACATCTCTTTTACATAACACTTTCCTTATGTTAGCATACCCTTCTTCATTGTTATGGATGAGTCTATATCTATGACATATAGTTGAGACTATATTTTTTTTGGTATAGCTGGATAACTGTTTCATGTGTTTTTTATGCATATATGGAGACATACATAACCAATTAATTGTCATTGACTGTTTATGAATGTGAAGGAAGTACTTTGGTACATTGAAATCATTGGTTTGTGTTGGCCTCTACATTGGCATTGAACAATGATATAATCTGGTATGTATGAGGGAACTTACTTTCCTTTGTAAGTTGAGTCTATTGCATATTGAGAGGGATTTTTTCTGCTATATGCACTAACATATTTTTGTCTTGGACTTAGTTACAACTGTGGCAACATGTACATTATACTAGCTAGTTGTGTAATGTTTTATATTATTTAATTTAGCATGATGATTTATGCTTGTTCTATGAGATAACTACATTTGAATACATTGGTTATTACAACATACTTTATTGGCTTATTGTATACCCTAGCATGTATGTATGGAGCATACCTTATTGGCCTATTGTATACTTTAGCATGGATGGATGAAGCATACTTTATTGGCTTATTGTGTATGAATGGATCATACTTTCTTTCATATGGATGAGATTATATGTGGTTCTATGTGTGAACACATTTTGATTCTTATGATCATAGTTGTTATTCTTATGTGGATAAGATTTTTTTTAGACGTGATCATAGTTGTTACTCTTATAATTATATGGATTCATAAGATAAGATTTTGTTTATGAAATTCATTTGGTTATGATTATTCATTTGGATATACTTATGCTTGTGGCTAAGATATTCTTATGAATTGGAGAATATCATGGACTTGATTTTCCTCTTATGGATCAGGGATCCATTATTGAGCATTTGGTGGACATCATGGACTTGATGTCTTGACACCATTGCTCAAAGCATTTGGTGAATATCATGGACTTGATATTTGTTAGACCATTTCTCTTGATATCTTGTGGATCAAGGATCCACACTTGAGTATTTGGAGGACATCATGGACTTGATGTTGATATACCATTACTCTGAGTAATTGGTGAATATCATGGACTTGATATTCATTAAGAAAATGCTCCTAACATCATGGATTTGATGTTTGAGTCAAGATGACTTGTGGTTGGAAAGCATAATGGACTTGGTGCTACCTTGGCTATCATTGAATTGATATTCAAAAGAGTTAAGGTGACTCATGGATCTAGGAAATCCACAAAAAAAAAAATTTAAAAAAAAGTCGTCGCTATTTCAACATTAGTCACATTGTCATCGACGACAAAGATATATGAACGATGAACTCTCATCGCTATATTGACCAACTCCCATAGTGTTTTGACAACTTTGACATATTTTATAAAGCATTATTGTCATTATTTTTCAACTAATCACATCATACTTGGTCATAAATGCGACCAAGTGTGGAATGGGATGGTCGTGAAAGGTGCTTAAAATTCTTGACACAGCCATTTTTGTTAAACCTTTGCGTCGTCAGTTTTTTGATGACTAAGTCAGTTGTCGATTGCTTCGACAAAAAAATTTCCACGACATCATTGGTCGATTATTCTACATTTGACATTCACACAAATGACCTCTCTGCGTTGAAAATTGAGCTAAATTTTATAAGTGAAGGAGCCACCAGTTGGAGTGAACGATGAGTCAATGTACAGTATTCTTGCGACCATAAATGGAGGGACCGCACAATATAAACAAGACCACATATAGGGATAGCACTGACGGTAATCAGGAGGGTAGAAGATTGCACAAAGGCAACAACAATCACCAAAGGAACTACCATATGGCCAGAAAGAAGTGTAAGGCAAGGAAAATAACCATCATACGAGCATTATAAGAAAAAACTAGGTCGTGTACGAAATATATTCTAAGTGAAATTACAATACTAGATAGCATTGATTGTATAATAAAATGACATTTTGAGGGACACATGACATTGCCAATGGATGGAAATATCTATATGGTGGATTGAGGATGTAGGCCAAAGTAGATGGTATTGAAGGCACACACAAATTACATAGAAAAACCCTATACGACAATGAACATAAGTATTGAGGAAAATAAGAATCAAACAAAACCGTACATAAGAGATAGAGTAGTAGAAAGACAAGTCCACAGGATGTAAGGATCAAACACACAACCCAAGAATTGTACGGGGGTTGACGCTGCACAACTATACTATAAAAAATTAAGGTGGTCATAAAGGAAGGAACGTGCACCCTAATAGAATTGTATTGACATTATATTTATTGACTGTATGGAAAAGAGGAAGTTAATGGATTCCGTAAACACTAAACATGATTGGAGGAAATACTTACAAATGTTATCAATAAACCAACCATTGCAAAGAAATGTGTCAGAATCACAGAGAAAATGGACAAAGGAACTATTATCCTAATTTTCAGCATGCATCAAAGAAACTACAAATAGAAAAAAAATGCACTTTTAGAAAAGTCCCATTAATATTATCCTTCAGATATTATTAATCAACATTCTATTATTACATTCATTTTCAGAAGTTTTTATTTGTACTCTAAGAGTTGATCACATTCCAGAATTTCCAAATTATAATTGATCAATTACATTGTGCATTCAAACTGAATGTATTGTACAAGTGTTTTTTCATCTTTCTTTTCATGTCAAAATAATAGTAAATTGAAGAATAGAAGGCATAATTGAAAGTATGGAGTAGGGGTCTCATGCATTGCCTTGTGGTTGGTTTCTTGATGGTTGCATAGCAGATCCTAGGTCTCCATAGTCCATATCTTCATCTGCATTTAGGTCTTTTAGGGTTCACCTACATCATAAGAGAAAGTGGGGTGTTAGATCCAGCTGGATCTAAGTAATACATGGAACACAAACAACATACAATCAGTTCTTCTAAGGCTGCATATCAATCTGATGAAATCAATGTAACAAGAAAATATTCATCCATAGTATCTGAAAAATAGTATTAAAGGGACTTGTTCTAAACATGAAACCTTTTACTATTTATGATCACTTTGATATATGTTATTATTTTCTATGTAATCAGATATCTGAATAAAAAGAACTTAGCATGGCATCTGAGAAACTTTTTTTCAGAATTTGATTAACCTACTAGTTCAACAAATGCTACAAATCAACCAACATTCATGATTGAATGCCATCTCATCATACATTCACTCACAAATGTTAATTGATTCATTTTATCTGATGACCTAATAAATTAAGTGGTGTTTTGTGTGCAAGTGGGCAGGTATGTGTAACTAAATGCAGAAGAAGATGCAAATGCATGAAAGAATTCAAAAGATGCTGCTGGAGTCACATGATCAAAGAAAGGCTTTTAATGAATTAGAGAAATATAGAATTGAAAGAATCTAAAATTTCATTATCTTCATGCAAATAAAGGAGATTTAGAAATGTTGTTACAGTAAGTGCCTCTTCTTTCTTTCAGACAACTATTAAAAGTTCATTTTGGAGATCAAATTTGAAAACCACATGCATAGAGATTGTGCATATATTCTATAAAATGAGAAGATGTTGTTGTGTTTGTTTTAAACAATTGAATTTGCAAAGAAATTGATGCATAACAAGAAATGTGAAAGCTACAAGTGAAAACAGTGATCAACAATCTCAATATCAACATGGGGTTACATTCATAATGGTAAAACGCACACAGAAGACAAACATGATGGACAAGATATCATAGAATATCCAGGAGGTTCATCAGATGAGGTCATGTTTAATGGTTCTAAAATATTGCAGTTTCATATCTTGTGTATGTTGTGTTTCAGACAAAGTTTCAAGAGAGTATCTTTATGCAGAGTTTTTTTTTAACAGATACATCTCATAGTGATGTTTTAAGAAAAGATGTTCATTCATGATAACAGTGCAAGGTATGCAATCTTGATAAAAGAAACATACATGCAAATTAGGGTTTCCTATTTTGAGTAAAACCCATGGGAGTCACGAGCCCATGCTCAAACCCCATGGGTTTTCTTTCTCATATACATCTCAAAAGGAGGACAGAGTATTTTCTACATTGAAGACAACAACATATTAAACATATTTTGTTTCCATTCTAAAAATGCTCACACTGTTATCAGTAAAACTGTGAATTGAATGTGTGTTTCTTAACATTATAAAACATATTGCATTTTAATATCTTGTGTATGATTGTTTCAGAAAATGGATGTTCGACTCGAACAGGAAAGCATCTGTTATGCTTACTACATGTTTTATTTGAAGACAGAAGGAGGAGTGTTCTTTAAGAAAAAGAGCATCTGATAGTCATAAAACCCGCATTTCACTATAAATACAGACAATCATCAAGATAAATAGTAACCATCTTCAAAAGCCATGTGGGTATTACAAATGACAGCATAGACAACAGTCGATAGCAAAGTTCAACATTAAGTAGTGGTGTCGAGATGGGCTCAAAAAAAAACAAAGACCAGTTCAATAGCCATGTGAGTGTTTGACAATAGTTGACAGCAAAGCCTAAACATTAAGCAATGATTGCATTATTATCGGCTACAATAGTGCATTCTTGTTTTACATTTGAAAAGCAGTGAGCAAAATAACAAATCACTTATCTGTGGAATGGTGTCAATATGGATTCAAAGAACAAATAGTAGAGGTCGTGGTGTTTCTCCCAGCTCCATATTACACTGTGAACTCGGGATGAGTCTAAAACTATGGAAGAGATTTCCCTAGTTCAAAGCTGAGTTTCATGGTAACTCAACACCTCACCCACAGTTTGAGATCACTACCAGACTTGTAGTGGTGGTTGACTAAACATCAACTCCAGAACCCGAGTTACAAGCAAGTTCGTAGCACCATTTGTATTGGCTTAAAGACACTACACCACCAATTTGTTCCAACAATCAAGAAAATGGAAAATAACTTACTGTTAAAACCCAAAGTCAAAATGAAAGGACTGAAGAAATCCAGCAGTATTGAAGAGAAAGTCAATAAAAGATGCCATGGATTATGGCAAATAAAAAACTACATCTTTTCTTCCTCATAAAGCTCATGAATCTGGAGCTTCCCCACATAATAGAGGTGAATACATTGTAGAAGATCATGGTTTCCAGATTCAACATCGTGGCGCCGCAAAGGAAAAACCCTAAGATACAAATGAAACTGATGAATATGCATTGTGTTTTACCCAAATTTGAAGTCCACTGTTAGATGGAGTAAATACAATTACAGTTCCTAGTGCATTGACATTCCCTCCATATTGCCACGATGGTACCTTTTAGTGCCATGAATTTTAAAACTATCTTTTCAAAAGAAAGTGGTCACGTCGATGGTGGATTGTGATCGAACAAACAAACTGCAGTTACAATAACTGCTCGAGTATGGTGTCGGCAGGGTTAAATCTTTTGTGTAATTGGATTATGTTAGGATTAGGGTTACAGTGTTTGCATTGGGAGGTTATGTATTTGGGTTTTTTCTTTTGAGAAGAAAAAAAAGTTGATAAGATATGTAATAAGATATATTTTTATTTATCAACTTTATAGGGGCTAAAACTTAGGGTTTGATTTAGGGTGCTAATTTGGCCCTATAGTTTAGGAGATCTAATCTTGTGGAAGGCTTTTTTGGGGGGGAAATATTTCTAAAATAAGCCATGTTGGCTATATAATGGATTCTTTTGCTTCATGGTAAGAGGGGGTCAAGATTGTGGAGAGAGAGCTTTTAGTAAATTTCTTATTCCTATAGCCTTTTTATGTATTTTGTATCCATTGGAGTTGCAAATTTTGGAAAAGAAGGCAAGGAGAGCTTATTGTTCTTTAGTGCCTTGGATTCATGTTTGTAACCACATTTTTGTCAGATTTTGGTGCAGAATAAAGCAGATGTTTTCATTGGTTCATACATTTGGAGTTTTGATTGTATGATTCTATTTTCATCTTTCTTTGCAAGTGTTATTTTCATTGTTATCCAAGAGAAGAGAGTGCATCTATATTCCTTCTTAAGGTGATCAATTATTCAAAACCTTGTATGGAAAATGTATGTTTGCTAACTATTTGAGATATTTGTGGTTTATCCCTAGTATTGAAATTAGTTTAGCCTATATGTTGATTAGAGATTTGAAGGGTCAAGCCTTTGATATATGAGTTGGAGTTACTATTTTATCTTTTCATCAAAAGTTTGAATTCATTTTTGGTGTATCACCCCTATCTAGTTTTTGTTTTCAGAAGTTTCCTTCTTCCCTTTTCCCAATTAAGTTATCAATCAAGTGGTGATATTCCATATTTGATAGGAACCGGCCTAGAATCTGGAGACTCTTCCTCATCCATAGTTCACCCATAGCTAGAGGAAGTTTCCATTGTCAGATAGAATTTTCATGAAGCCTTAATGCCTGAGTTAGGGTGACAATTCTAATCCTGAACATTTTTTGGCACGCCTGGTGGGACCATGAACTGCTTCTCAGTTTCAAGCTGTTAGTTCTCTAGTTATTTTAAATTTTAGTTTCAGCTCTCAGTGTGGATTTTAATGAGAAGAACTCCAACTAGATCAAACAAGGAAGGATTTGTATACCAGGAGTTACAATTAAGCAGAAGGGAAGGAAGATCATTTAGAGGTTGAAGAACATCACAAAATCCAAGAGGTACTCTATTGAATTCAATTTCTCTTCATTTGATAACCCCATTTTTGAAGATCAAGTTATAAATTTAGAGGAACTTGAGGTTATTATTGAAGAAATCAATCTTCCTGAAGATCTAAGTGTTCCTACTCATTGCGAATCAGAATTTCAGAGTGTTGAGAATTTGTTTATAGATAACTCTATTTTTGGAGCTTCTACAAGTGTTACTATAGAAAATCCCCATAATTTGAAGACTTACCAAAGGAAGGCAGTACAACATACTCAAGCTCCTATTGTACATGTGTTCAGCAACAAGTACCACTAGCTATAGGAATGGAAAGAAATTTGTCATTTGTCCCTTTTGATCAAGGTAGTCCTTTCCAGATTGTAGATCACAACAATATGCCTTTGGCTGCCTTGAAAGGTTTTCCATCATTCACCAGAGAAGGTCAAGTGACAGCTATTGAACACATTAGAGATATTGCATCTCTGTGCAATGTCCATCATGTCACGAAGGAAGATGTGGCTATGAAGTTGTTGGCTGCATCACCTAGAGGTAAATCTCTTGACTAGTTTAGAAATCTTCCAGTAAATTCTATTGCTACATGGGATATTTTTGGGGAAAGGATTTCTAAGTTTTTTGAGGATAAATCTGACAATTCGTCTCTGGTGGAGAAACTAACTATCATTAAAAGGGCTCCACAAGAGGAACTAAGTGATTTTAATCTCAGATTTCAGAAGACTTGGAATAGGATCCCTACCATGGTAAGACCCTCTATCGAGTATGCATTTTTGTACTTTCTTAAATTCTTGAATAGTGATATTTCAATAATGATCTAGTCAATGGGAGGGAATTCTTTACCTCAAGATTTTGATATTACAATAAGGGCAGAGAATAGTCTCATTCAAGCAGGAAAGATAGCTCCTAGGCTACCCATGCCTTATTTTCCTAACATCCAATCCAATATGCCTCTAGTTGGCCCACCTCTAGCCTCATTACCATCTTATAAAAGTGAAGAAATTATGCCTATTGTTCCTCCCAGTGAATTGCAGAGCATAAAAAATAGTCAACAAAAGATTGAGAGCTTGCTACAAAATTTTGGGAATGAACTAGTAAACCTGAAAAGGCAGCAAAGCCATCCAATAGCCCATACTCAAGATCAATTTGTTGGTTCTTCATCTCAGCAGCCTAATCAGCCCAGTTATCAAGGAAACAAGCAGCAATATCAAGGAAATAGTAATACCAATAGGCAAAACTAGAATCAAAGGCCTTATAGGCCTTACAATCCAACACCTCTAAATGTTGTTAGGGATATTGTTCCTAGCCAAAATAACCTTGTTATAGATTATGAATGGTGTTATCCCTACAATGAACAACACAATCAGTCTAAGTGTACTAATGGAGTGCTCAATCAAGCCTTAATGGTTCAAAGTGTAATGGATTCACAACCTACTGTATCCACTGAAGAGGCTCAGCAACACTGTGATACAACTACTCCTGACACTGCATTCCTTAATTGGCAAGAGGAAGAGTTCTATGGAGTGAATGATGATTCATCCATATCAGAAAACACAAGAGCCAAGAAGAGAGCTCTAGAATCAGAGCAGTCGGCTCCTAGGATTGCTGCGACAAATCAATCATCAACCATTCCACCAATTTCAATCCTAAAAGGAGCCTCTACTCATGCCAACAAAGAAACACAGTATCAAAAACAGCCAGATCAGAGTATTAGTAAGTCACCTTAGAAGGTAAAGTTTGTTTTTCCTTATAACACTGTTGATAATATGAAAAAGATGAGTGTTTCAATTTCTATGTGGGATTCATTAGCTATTCCAGGGCAAACTGATTAGTTGAAAAAGGAGCTATCAAAAGGAACAACAATTACACATCAAGTTGTACAACATCCTCTGAGAGTAGTCATGGCCAATTCAGAGTCTTCAAAGGTGCATGATGAAGTGATTAGAGAAGAAAAAAAGATTGGTAAGGTGTAGTAACCAATATTACAAGAGAATAAAGGTTCTGCATATTTGAAGAAATCAGCAATACCAGTTGAAAGAAAGTCAGCCAATATGCAGAAAATGATAGAAAAGGAAGGTAGGAAATCTGCAAATTTTAAGCCTTCTCCCTTTTATGTGTCTTTAATCATTGGAGATAAATTAGTGCATAATTGTATGGTTGATAGTGGAGAAACCAACACTGTCATGCCAAAGAGTATAGTTGATTTGTTGAGTTTAAAGTATGAACCCCTAGAGAAAGGAGTTGTTCAGCTTGATGGTTCTTCAGTTAAAATAGTAGGAGTTGTTAAAAATGCAAGTTTAACCTTGCAAACATGTCCAAACTTCTCCATTTCCCAAGATATTTTTTTCATAGATCTACCACCTTACTTTGCTCTATGTTTATCAAGAGACTTCACAGCCAAGATAGATGGATATTTCTCATCAGATTGGTCTCACCTGTATTTCAGAACTAGATATGATGCTAAGGTGACCATAAAATCAAAGTTATGGGCCAAAGACCATATAGAGCCTTATAATCCAAACCCCATGAATGCAAGTTGTGTGATCATAGATCCAGATGAAATCAATGAGACTTCATCTTATAACACACAAACTAAAGGATATCATGATTTTGTCCTAGATGAATGGGCAGCTAGAAGTGATCAAGATATTGACGTGTTTGATGCTAGTTTTGGTAATTATGTAACGTTAGAATCTGATTCAATTATTCCTAATCTGATTAAAGATCAATGTCCTAAATCTAAAATATCTAACCAGCTATGGGATCTATATTTTGATGGATCTAAGAACAAAGATGGTATTGGTACAGGAGTTATGTTGGTATCACCTCATGGTGATAAATTTTATGCTTCTTACAAGTTATCTTTTCCATGTTCTAACAATATAGCAGAATATGAGAGCTTGATCCAGGGCTTGGAGTGGGATAGGAAAATGGGAATCAAATGTTTAAGGGCATTTGGAGACAGTGAGTTGATAGTAAGGCAGGTGAGAGGAATTAATACTATTAAGAATGATCTCTTAAAGATGTATAAGTCAAGAGTGTTTGATATTTTGGAAGATTCTGATGCCTTTAATCTCATTTCCATGCCTAGAAGGAAAAATATGCATGCTGACAGATTGGCTGGTATTGGTACACTTGCTTCAATTACAGAAAATAAAGGACTGATTTCAGACCAGTCACATGTTAAAATTGTTGCAAGGCCATCTATCCCAGACAATGATGCTAATTGGCAAGTTTTCAATACTGATGAACACATCTTGAGTTTTATGACAGAAACTGAAGCATTTTTAGCCCCTAAAAGTGATAAGTATGATCAGCAAACGGAGAATCAAGTGATCTAGCTGAAGAGTAAAAATCTCAAGAGGATTGGTCAGCCTGGAATCAACCTTTAATTATGATGATCAATTTAGAAAGAGTAAAACCAGTTTACTAGTTAAAGAAGATCATTATGAGGAAGTGGAGATCTTTAGAGACAAGTATCTGAAGGTTGGTAAAATAAACTCTCCCAAAGAAAAAGAATTGTTTATTGATCTTTTCAGAGAATATAGTGATGTATTTGCTTAGGATTATGCTAATTTAAAAGTATTTGATCCTCAACTAACTCAACATACCATAGAGTTAGAACCAAATGCAAGACCAATCAGGCAAAGGCAAAGGCCCATAAACCCCAAATTAGAACCTTTGATGCTAAAATAACTAAGAAAGCTCTTAGATGGAGGCATAGTATTCCCAATAAAGCATACATCATAGGTGTCCAATCTAGTTCCAGTAAGGAAGAAAAATGGAGAGATAAGACTCTGTGTAGATTTTAGAGACCTTAATAGGGCATCTCTAAAGGATAGGAATCCTCTTCCTTCCATGGAAATAATCCTTCAATATGTTTTAGGTTCTAAAAGGTTCTCACTCTTGGATGGATATTATGGTTATAACAAGATTTTGGTTAAAGAATCTGATCAATTCAAAATAGCATTTACCACTAAATGGGGTACAATGGCTTACTGAAGAATGTCATTTGGCCTGTCAAATGTAGGGGTTACTTTTCAGAAAGAAATGGACATGGCTTTCAAAAATTTGATGTATAACTTTGTTCTAGTATATCTAGATGATGTTACCATTTACAACAAAATTGCGAACCAGCACATAGACCATTTGAAACAAATTTTGCAGAGATGTAGAGAGTTTGGAATCTCTCTTAACCCAAAGAAGTCTATTTTTGCGGTACATGAAGGCAAACTTTTGGGGTACCAAGTGTCTAAAGGAGGTACAACAAT
>MU225509.1:1723847-1738510 GCA_018584345.1 Thuja plicata | reverse complement strand
TTGTTCTAAACATGAAACCTTTTACTATTTATGATCACTTTGATATATGTTATTCTTTTCTATGTAATCAGATATCTGAATAAAAAGAACTTAGCATGGCATCTGAGAAACCTTTTTTCAGAATTTGGTTAACCTACTAGTTCAACAAATGCTACAAATCAACCAACATTCATGAGTGAATTCCATCTCAGCATACATTCACTCACAAATGTTAATTGATTCATTTTATATGATGACCTAATAAATTAAGCGGTGTTTTGTGTGCAAGTGGGCAGGTATGTATAACTGAATGCAAAAGAAGATGCAAATGCATGAAAAAATTTAAAAGATGCTGCTAGAGTCACATGATTAAAGAAAGGTTTGTAATGAATTAGAGAAATATAGAGTTGAAAGAAACTGAAAGTTCATTATCTTCATGCAAATAAAGGAGATTTAGAAATGTTGTTACAGTAAGTGCCTCTTCTTGCTTTCAGACAACTGTTAAAAGTTCATTTTGGAGATCAAAATTGAAAACCACATGCATAGAGATTGTGCATATATTCTATAAAATGAGAAGATGTTGTTGTGTTTGTTTTAAACAACTGAATTTGCAAAGAAAGTGATGCATAACAAGAAATGTGAAAGCTACAAGTGAAAACAGTGATCAACAATCTAATGTTCAACATGGGGTTACATTCATAATGGTGAAACACACACAGAAGACAAACATGATGGAAAAAATATCATAGAATATCTAGGAGGTTCATCAGATGAGGTCATGTTTAATGGTTCTAAAATATTGCAGTTTCATATCTTCTGTATGTTGTGTTTCAAACAAAGTTTCAAGAGAGTATCTTTATGCAGAGTTTTTTTTTAACAGATACATCTCATAGTGATGTTTTAAGAAAAGATGTTCATTCATGATAACAGTGCAGGGTATGCAATCTTGATAAAATAAACATACATGCAAATTAGGGTTTCCTATTTTGAGTAAAACTCATGGGAGTCATGAGCCCGTGCTCGAACCCCATGGGTTTTCTTTCTCATAGACATCTCCAAAGGAAGACAGTGTATTTTCTACATTGAAGATAGCAACATATTCAACATATTGTGTTTCCACTCTAAAAAATGCTCACACTATTATCAGTAAAACTATGAACTGAATATGTGTTTCTTAACATTATAAAACATATTACAGTTTAATATCTTGTGCATGATTATTTCAAACAATGGATGTTCAGCTTGAACAGCAAAGCATATGTTATGCTTACTACATGTTTTATTCGAAGACAGAAGGAGGAGTGTTTTTTAAGAAAAAGAGCATCTGACAGTCATAAAACCCACATTTCACTATAAATACAGACAAGCATCAAGATAAACAGTAAATGCATCTTCAAAAGCCATGTGGGTATTACAAATGATAGCATAGACAATAGTCGATAGAAAATTTCAACACTAAGTAGTGGTGTCGAGATGGGCTCAACAGCAAACAAACACCAATTCAACAGCCATGTGAGTGGTTGACAACAGTCGACAGCAAAGCCTAAACATTAAGCAATGATTATATTATTATCGGCTACAATAGTGCATTCTTGTTTTACATTTGAAAAGTAGTGAGCAAAATAAAAAATCACTTATCTGTGGAGTGGTGTCGATATGGATTCAAAGAACAAACAGTAGAGGCCACAATGTTTCTCCTAGCTCCATATTACACTACAAACTGGGGATGAGTCTAAAATTATGGAAGAGATATCCCCAGTTCAAAGCTGAGTTTCATGGTAACTCAACACCTCACCCACAGTTCAAGATCACTCCCAGACTTGTAGTGGTGGTCAACTAAACATCAACTCCAGAACCCGAGTTACAAGAAAATTTGTAGTGCCATTTGTATTGGCTTAAAGACACTACACCACCAAGTTATTCCAAAAATCAAGAAAATGGAAGATAACTCACTGTTAAAACCTGAATTCAAGCAATGAAAGGACTGAAGAAATCCAACAGTATTGAAGAGAAAGTCAATAAAATATGCCATGGATTATATCAAATAAAAAACTACATCTTTTCTTCCTTATAAAGCTCATGAATCTAGAGATTCTCCATAGAATAGAGGTGAATACATTGCAGAAGATCATGGTTTCCAAATTCAACATGGTGGCGCCACAAAGGAAAACCCCTAAGATACAAATGAAACTGATGAACATGCATTGTGTTTTACCCGAATTCGAAGTCCACTGTCAGATGGAGTAAATACAGTTACAGTTCCTAGTGCATCGACATTCCCTCCATATTTCCATGAAGTTTAAAACTATCTTTTCAAAAGAAAGTGGTCATGTTGATGGTGGATTGTGATCGAACAAACAAATTGTAGTTACAATAACAGCTCGAGTATGGTGTCGGCAGGGTTAAATCTTTTGTGTAATCAGGTTATGTTAGGATTAGGGTTGCAGTGTTTGCATTGGGAGGTTATGTATTCGGGTTTTTTCTTTTGAGAAGAAAAAAAAAGTTGATAAGATATGTAATAAGATATATTTTTATTTATCAACTTTATAGGGGCTAAAACTTAGGGTTTGATTTAGGGTGCTAATTTGGCCCTATAGTTTAGGAGATCTAATCTTGTGGAAGGCTTTTTGGGGGGGGAAATATTTTTGAAATAAGTCATGTTGACTATATAATGGATGCTTTTTCTTCATGGTAAGAGGGGGTCAAGATTGTGGAGAGAGATATTTTAGTGAATTTCTTATTCCTATAGCCTTTTTATGCATTTTATATCCGTTGGAGTTGCAGATTTTGGAAAAGAAGGCAAGGAGAGATTATTATTCTTTAGTGCCTTGGATTCATGTTTGTAACCACATTTTTGTCATATTTTGGTGCATAATAAAGTAGATGTTTTCATTGGTTCATACATTTGGAGTTTTGATTCTATGATTCTATTTTCATCTTTCTTTGCAAGTGTTATTTTCATTGTTATCCAAGAGAAGATAGTGCATCTATTTCCTTCTTAAGGTGATCAATTATTCAAAACCTTGTATGGAAAACATATGTTTGCTGACTATTTGAGATATTTGTGGTTTATCCCTAGTATTGAAATCAGTTTAGCCTATATATTGATTAGACATTTGAAGAGTCAAGCCTTTGATATATGAGTTGGAGTTACTGTTTTATCCTTTCATCAAAATTCTGAATTCATTTTTGGTGTATCACCCCTATCCAATTTTTGTTTTTATAAGTTTCCTTCTTCCCTTTTCCTAATTAATTTATCAATCAGGTGGTGATATTCCATATTTGATAGGAACCGGCCTAGAATCTGGAGACTCTTCCTCATCCATAGTTCACCCACAGCTAGAGGAAGTTTCCATTGTCAGATAGAATTGTCATGAAGCCTTAATGTCTGAGTTAGGGTGACAATTCTAATCCTGAAGAAGAACAAGAACATTTCCTTTGGGAGTGAGAGTTGTAGGATAACCAAAAAATTTAGACACAGAGGGATGAGGTTACAATATATATAATTATATTTGAGGGTTTGAATGACATTGAGTGTAGCACATGGTGGAAATAGACCCTAGATGGTCACCTTGTAAAAGACTCCCTCAGGTGCGCACGAGTACAGTGGGCCATCCAAATGCAAGTCTTTTTCATTAGATATTTTGACATGCTACTGAAAATCCATGATTGTGTCCTATGACAGACCGGTATGTGCAAGATCATGAGGGGCCAAAAAGTGGCGATGTGAAAAAAATCCAATTTTCACTCGTCTAAAAGGGCATGAAAACATTTGTTGACTTTTTAGTAGGCATGGGTGTCAGTACACCTGGGAAAACCTGACACCAAAGCACAAGCCTAATCATGTACCTGAAAATATCAGGTACCCAAAACCTGTGGCATAAATAAAAACCCGCAAGCCATTTTCCTCATTTCTCTCATCATTTTGGGATTTGAAAATGACTCTAAATATCCTATACACAATATTTTCAGGTACCTGATTTATCTAACAATAAATTTGACTCTGCAGTATATATGGTAAGTAAATTCTTGGTATATTTTGATTAATTTATTTCATTTTGATGTTAAATGTAGTTATTTGGTTGAAATAGGGTTTGTATTGATTTTTTTAATAATATATGAAATCAATTTGAATTTTATATTTATTTTTTATTTAATTAGGCATGGGTGACAACAATGAAGAAAATAACCCTCCCTCACCAAATAACGATCCCCAAAATAATCCAGAACCACTTCAAAACCGTAGATCTTTAGAGGATTTGATACAAGAGAATTTGAAAACTATACGAGGCTTCCAAAACACATATCAAAATATACCTACATTAGGTTCCATGCTTGCCACCCTAAATACTATTTTTGAAAACATTGACACACTTACGTAACAAAATAATGCTGCTCTTCATTGGCGTGATGATCTACATGCCCAATTTGATGACGGGCTTAACCATGATGGGGTTGTGGCCCTTAATATAACTAAAGAAGATATAGCCTCCCTTTTTGTGAATCCTAAAACCAGATTAAAAGTTGACCCCAAAAAGCTCAAATTATCAATTTAATAGTGCACAAACAATGTAATGCATACACAATTTTGGGATCGTTGGTGGATGGTTTTTGATAAACCACCCCATAGATATTTGGAACTCCCTTTCTATTTCATAAAAAAATTGTATGTTAAGTTTGTGCTTGGTCACAATGTTAATTATTGGAGCAAGAGGTCCAACATGGGCGTAGGCGGAGGAGCTCCTCAAACTAGGCCATTTGCCCAACGCAAAAAGGCCACTACCTTTGTCCCCCCCACTAATGTATCACCCCCTCCTCCAGTGCAGCATCCATATATCATTGCAGAGGCTACCTCACAAAGTATTAGGTCCATTCACATGTTTATTGATCAGTTGATCACGCAGACCAGGTCATTTTTGCCTCCTGGTGTGGATGATGTTGGTGCATCGACATCTGGCAGTAGTTCACATGTATGTGTGCCCCATACTTGCATTATGTGCAAGAGTTTGTGCCTCAGACCGCTTACTAATGTTGATACATATCAGTATGTTATTGATGAGGAGGATACATGAGATGCTGCTATAGAAGCTGCAACACCTCATGAAGCATCTACGTCTCATGAGAGTGTTGAGGAAGGGTACACAGAGCCATGAATTCCTTTTGATATGGTAAGAGTAAACATTATAAATAAATTTGTCACATGCCTTATTTAATTTAAAATTTATGTATTTATTTAGATTAGTTTTAATGATAGCATGCACTTATGTATATATATTTGGTCCATTTATGTTTATTCGATGACAGAGGAGGATTTGAGATAGGTGGATGACTCCACACTTTCAACCATTCTATTTAGCCTTGACACCTATACAGTATATTATAAATTATGTACCCATTAGTTTTTTTATATCATTTGGTGTACATGCTTAAATCTCTATCAATTAGAGCAATAAAATTCATACATTTACAAATATATTATCATCTTATTGTACTCTTGTAGGTATCAGCTAATATCAGTGGGGGGCACGAGGGGGTTCCTTCTTCATGTGTCAAAAAAGGAAAGGTAATTAATTGTTTAAGATTAATTATGCATGCATATGTATGCCACTTGTGTGTAGTAATAAATATTTTACATGCACTTTATTGTATAGGGTGTGGCTCTTGACGATGTCCCGACACAGGTTTGGGAGCCTAGGCTGACAGGCATCTCGATTCGGAGTGATAGCCTGATTGTATGTAGACTTACATATTGTTATTTGTATTTTGTAAGCAAGGTTGTTATGATGAAGTACATTTATATATAATTGACTATCTTTTTTACTCTCATAGGTTACTCCCAGTGTGAGGGAGGCCCCACGAGAATCTTTGATATCTTTGTTGACCCAACCCACTATTCCAGAGGAGGGATTAGCGGACGTAAGTTTTAATTTTAGTTCAATCAATTTGTAATTTTATTACGCTATCATCATATTTTGTAGATTTATTACTCTATGTTGCACCACTCTACTAATCTCATTATTGCAAATATAAATTTATAGGTCGGAGTTGGTATTCATGCATTGTCCCTTCGCTACCAAAGGATTATGTTAGGACACCTGATCGTGGTAGGTGAACGAGAGGCCAAGTACAGAGGTTTGTATTCAGTTATAATTTTAATTAAATTAGTGTTTGAATTATGAATTATATATATGTACAAATCATATAAACTAAGCAATATAACTTGGGTTTGAACTCATTTTTATGCAGGATCAATCAAAGCCAAATAGTTCTTCAAAGAGGCTACATTTTGATGATCCCCCTACGACATAGGATGTAGTTTTAGTTGTGGTCATTTAGAGATGTCACTTGGCACATTTTGAGATGGCATATATACCACATTATACACCTTGAAACATTGATTTTGTAGACATTTTGAAATGGCATGTGCCATATTTGTATATGGAGATACTTTTGATACTTTCTATATATAGAACATTTTCATTTTTTATGTTATATTTGTGCCATCTTCTGTATACACATTCAGTATTCATGTTTATGGAATTGAATGGTGAGGTTATATCTTGACTATGATTATCATTATGATTTAAATTATATCTTATTGAATTTATTTGTCAATTTGTTTGAATTTGTTATAATAGATGTAATAAATTACCCAGATGTAATAAATTAATAGATGTAATGAATTTTTTGTCCTTAGTCACATACCTTGGGCTCACTTGGGTCAACCATGGTCTCGAGAATTCCAGTGACTCCATGGGAGGAAAGGGGTTGTCACTAGCATTTACCTGGCCAACTAGAGCTGATGGAGCAGATGGTTCGATGCCAGGATGGATGGTTTGAAAGATAAACTATGGAGCTAATTTCAACTGACCCTCACTCCAAGTTTTGGCATCGACTAAGATTGCCTTGCCAAATGCAAACGAAGTCAAATTGCCCAAAACTAAGAGAGGTTATTTTAGACCTCTACAACACAATCTTGTAGCCCCTAAAATTTTTTTGATACCTATCACAAGGTCTGAGATATGAGCCTTGGAATATCGCTGCCCAATCATGCTTAGTGCACCTTGATGTCTCTTGGGTCGAACGTGATCATGAGTGTTCAAGTGACTCCGTGGATGGAACAGGATTGTCACTAGCATTTACCTGGACAACTAGAGCTGATGGAGTAGACGGTTTGATGCTAGGATGGATGGTTTGAAAGATACACTACGGAGCTACTTTCAATTGACCATCACTGCAAGTTTTGGCATCGACTGAGATTGCCTTACCAAATGCAAACAAATTTGAATCGCCCAAAACTTAGAAAGGTTTGTTAGTAATAACTAAGAGAGGGGGAGAATCAGTGGACTTAGAAAATTTATCCAATTTAAACTTTAATCCACCAATCAATACTTCTCAAATTATTAAGTCCCAACAAGATGCATGCCTTTGAATTAATTTAAACAAATAACTGTCTATCGGTTTACGTTGTCTATCCTTATTCTCCTTGATAATTGATAAGTAGTAAACTGTATTTATCGATACTCAATTAATGTGCAGAGTATACCAGTCAACCCATAAATGCATATGCAGAATGTAAAACATTAAGGTAATAAACCATACACATAACACAAGGATTTTAACGTGAAAACCCTGTTAAGGGATTAACCATTGGGACCGGTACCCAAAATTTTCACTCTTCTGAAGTGAGCCCTGTTAGGAGCCAACCCTATTAAAGGTTACAAGCACACTATTAAGTGCGACCTTGTTAGAGGATTTTCAATACATAGGTTGTCACTAAGTATCTGGCATCTATGCTACCATCCTTGAATCAGTCTCATGACTGTCATTAGGCTTTATGCAAATCTTACTACCATCCTTGAATTAGCCTCCTTCTTAGACTATCAATAGGATTTAGGTAAGACCGGTGCTACTATCATGAGTCAACCTTCTGGTAATCTATTAGGATATACCTCAATTACAAAAGACTGTTAAGTCCTACTCTGTTAAGAGACTTATTGCTTCAATGGTTAAACTGAAACAAAATGACCTGTTTCTAATGCAACTGAATTGCAGATTTTCAAATCTATTTACTTACAATGTCTTTCTGATCAATGTAACACTACAATTCCTTTGTACTTAACTCTTTCTGCTCTGTGATGCTGGTCTTTTCTGTTCCTCGGTGTTTGTATAATTCTTTAGCTCTCCCTCAGCTTGATTGATCAAGACTGCATGAAGTTAATCCTTCAACAATTTCTCTTCACCATCTTCTATCAGTTTACTCCCCCATGTATCTAATTGCTTATATACCACCACAAAACTGAATTATGCTTGTCTCTTATATAGACATGATGTTCCTTAATTCTTGGTTCTTGATTCTTGATTCTTGATTCTTGATTCTTGATTCTTGGCTCTTGGCATGAAAAATAATCCAGCCAAATTGATTTATGGTTGTAACTCCTGATTTATCTCATAGTTATCTTCTTGCCAACTATACAAATCACTTACTTGACTATGGTCGATTAAAAGAAGTAAAAAAATCAATTAAGTCTATCCTTTAGCTCTGCCAGCTAGATATTTTGTCATTTTATGATCTCTCTGTTCCATCGATCAATTCTGTAGTTTTTCACTGGTGGTAACTGCCAGTTCCATTGGTGTCACTTTACTTAGCTTTGGGATCTCCATCTGTTGGGCAACATTGGATCTTGCTCATCGGGCAATGCTATTTTAGGCTCATCGGGCATCATGTGATTCTTCTTCGTTGGGCAACATTGTCTTCTACTCGTCGGGCATCACTGTGACTTTTTCTCTGTCGGTGTAGTCTGTCACTTAGTGAATACTTGACTTTTATGCATTGCAGAAAGCATAACCTTTATTCCATTGATTCTCTAAAGTCTTTGGCATCACCATACAGATGATATCAAGTTGACATCAATGACAATACAAACCATTAACTTATTTAATGTCCTGCATCATCTTCAACTTAATATAGACAACCATTTAATCAGTTACATGTCATCAAGGTTATTGTAGACCTTTGCAACACAATTGTGTAACCCCTGACAGTTTTTTGATACCTCTCACGAGGTCCAAGATATGAGCCTTGGAAGATCATTGTCCAATCGTGTTTAGTGCAGCTTAGGGTCACTTAGGTTGAACGTAGTCCCGAGCATTCCAGTGACTCCCTGGGTGGAATAGGGTTGTCACTGACATTTACTCATCCAACCAAAGCTGATGGAGTAGATGGTTTGATTCCAAGATGGATGGTTTGAAAGATGCACTATGGAGCTACTTTCAACTGACTCTCACTGCAAGTTTTGGCATCAAATGAGATTGCCTTTCCAAATGCAAATGAATTTGAATCACCCAAAACCAAGAGAGGTTATTGTAGACCTCTACAACATGATCTTGTATACCCTGACAATTTTTTGATACCTCTCATGAGGTCCAAGATACGATCCTTGGAAGACTTCTGCCCAATCGTGCTTAGTGCACGTTGGGGTCACTTGGGTCAAACGTGGTCCTGAGAATTCTATCGACTCCATGGGAAGAATGGGATTTTCACTAGCATTTACCCAGCCAACCAGAGCTGATGGAGTAGATGGTTTGATGCCAAGAAAAATGGTTTTAAAGATACACTACGAAGCTACTTTCAACTGACCCTCACTACAAGTTTTGGCATCGACTGAGATTGCCTTGCCAAATGCAAATGAATTTGAATCACCCAAAATTGAGAGGTTATTGTAGACCTATGAAACATGATCTCATAGCCCCTAATGTTTTTTTAATATCTCTCATGAGGTCCGAGATATGATCCTTGGAAGATCTCTACCCAATCATGCTTAGTGTACCTTGGGGTCACTTGGGTTGAACGTGGTCGTGAGTGTTCTAGTGACTCCATGGATGGAATGGGATTGTCACTAGCGTTTACCTGGCCAACCAGAGCTGATGGAGCAGATGGTTTGATGCCAAGACAGACAGTTTGAAAGATACACTATGGAGCTACTTTGAATTGACCCCCTACTGCACAATGAATCAATTACATCTATCATGTGTGTATCCATCTGATTCAAATGAAATTTCAAAGTATCAAAGATTGTTTGAAATGATAAAAAATAATATCCTTAAAGCATCACAAACAACAATCAAACATGTAAGAATTCAAACCATGCAAATGACATAAGTAAATAATTAAAAATTATGAGTTTTCATTGACTATTTCTGAGAAAATCTATACTTAGATCCCTTGTTGGCACTATTGGCCACCCATACATGATTTTTTTCCTAAGTCCTTATCAAGACTTCTAGGACATTTAACTTTTAAATCAAATTGATTGTTACAAATTTCCATTATATGCTTCAGAATATCTCAATTAACCATTAAGGATTCGTTCGTCCTTCTATCTCTGGTTGGATCCATGGTGACCCTAGGTGTCTTAATAGGTACTTCTGCACAAGTTACAAACCACATACAAAACCAAGTTTATTGACTCAAAATAGAATCTAAGAAAGGTGAAATTAATGTATTGAATTTAAGCTTAACGAACTTAGAAAACCTTGCACTGAGTTAACTTATTACCTATTCAAGTGTTCATGAAGGGTCATCTCTTTGCTTTAGGGTCTCTAATAGTGCTTCATGATCAGCAGTACTAATAGTCCAAAGTTATTTTGTCTTTGGTCTTCCTTGATCCTTTGACAACTTGACATTTGTTGCTATAAAAAGGTGTGAATACATGAGAATAGTTTTGTGGTTCTCATAGTCTTCAAATACAGGAATTCCATTATTTATAATCATGTATGTTCACAGCCATGTTCCCGCAACAACAACTGAACCACTACAATACGTGAACCCATCACCATCTATCATTGGTTGTACAAGCTTTTGTTTACCTTGTACACAACATGCTAACCAAAAATCTTACCTCCCATCATTCCCCTGCAATGCAACCAATGCAAAAACATCTCCTAGTTGCAGAAGATCTGAAAGATGGTCATACTCAACTGAAGTGTACATTTCATCATTTCTGATAGAGGGTGTCAAAGATAAAGGATTTAGATACTATGGAACCCATGTATCCACCCACTCACTTGACTCACAATGATCCTAATCATACTAAAAACACATGGGGCAAAAACAAGCCAACTCTCATATCCAAACGGCCCATGTACTACTATTGGAGCTTTGGAATGAATGCATTTTTGAAGAGTCTTTCACTGTTTGACAATCCAATCTATCGCCTATAGTTCCCTCCTCAACCAACCAAAATAATCTACGCACTGTAGAATCAAGAGTCCCCCTGTGAAAATGTTAAAGTACACCAATCAACAATAGAACAACCATCAAGAAGTATAGCACCTACATTCCTCAATTTTTCCTTAACTAGAGCTCGCTTCACACACACACCTGCTCCATCATGCTCCCCTTTACCATGCCCTGACTCAAAAAAACTCCAACTATGAGGTACACCTCTCTCCACATGCATTCTACACAACCAATAGAACATTCTACCATTCTTAAATTGACCGGTGCAATTATCTGACAAAATGAGATGCCTATCCATAGCAATACCATTTTCCAGAAAGAAGCCAAAATAGTTCTGGAAACAATGTCAAACAAACTCATGAGAGTGAGACCTATCATCGCTCATATAAAAATGGTACTCCCTGATTTTCCTCCACTCACTTTTGTGCTTTCAGGGGAATGTCTATATGTGATGTGTACAAAAATAGCAACCTAAATGGAATTTTAATATTGATCTTAAGTCTCGTTTTGGGGCTGCAATGTATAGTTCTCTACAAAGTCTACAACAGATATAATAGTTCCAATGGGGAAAGTGTTCATACACGTCCTTAATTGTTGATCCAACCATTGAGACCTATGACTATGCCTTGCATACTTGTAAAAAATATTTGTCTTGAGATCTGAAATAAAATCAGCAACATTGTATTCTTTTGCAACTAACTCACATCTAGAGCCTTCACCTCCACTCTTCAATGTATATTTCACTACTTCATATACCCTTTTTTTGGACAAGTGTCTTTCCAAAATCGTGTTCCAAACCCTCATGAAAAAATTTCCTAAACTTGGACAAGCCACCACATTCTGAGCACTTGGCATTTAAGAAATCTTTTTTATAAAATAAACAGCCATCATCTCTATGACATAAAAATTGATCTAGCAAGTATCTTGATGATTTGGGAAGACCACTTGCACCAAAATCTTCTAGCATTTCATTAGTATGAAAAGTAGAATGAATGGATCATAATAGTTCATGATGCATTGAAAACTCAACATGATATTTGCAACAAAATATATTCTGAATCTTAAGGAGTACACAGTAAAATGGCTTCATGAATTCAAAAGACCTTTGTGATATTTTCAATGATGGATGTGTCTCACAAAATTTTTTATACAACATTGTTTGACTTGCCTCCACATAATGCTTAGGATGTGGAGTGCGGTCTTGATTGCCAACTCTCAACTTCAAGACATCCTTCACATTTGGTGACACTCTTGAGTTAGCATGCCAAAATTGTTGAATTTCATCCTTGACAACATTTTTTAGCTTCTTACAAAAATGTGAAAGTCTCCCACCATAAGCCCATGTATCAATTTGAAGCAGATCATCAAGTCTTTCTCTTCTTTCAAGTGCTCTATCCAAATTTTTATGGTTTATATTGAAGTCAACACAAGTTTGTCTCATCAAATGAGCCTTTCTCAACTAATGACTTACTAAGGAGGTTGTAATAACCCTCTGAGAAACTCTCTTGTCTTTTTCTCTTCTTGCCTTCCCAATACTATTGAGAGAACTGAAAAGATTCTTCACAACAATGGCATTTCTCTCCATTTTCTTGTTCACACGAATCTTCAATTTCACAAGAACAGGTCTCATCTTTTGCATCTTTAACAACTGCACAATAATTTGACATTTCTCAACCAATGTCTTGTTTCCAAAAAATTGATCATAAAGTCTTGAAGCCCACAACCTAATGGTTCTATGTGATCTCTTTCCTTCTTGATTATTCATAATGTTCTCCTAAATTTCAATTAACCATTAGGTGTTCTTGAAAGCCCCAAAGGCTCCTATGACCCCTTTCGACACACTTGAGCATTCCAATTTATCAAAAGGGGCCATGGGGACTTCCTAGGGGTCCTAACGCATGATAAGGCATACTAGGACCCCTAGGAAGTCCTCATGACCCCTTTCAAAACATTAGAACACTCAAGTGTGTCCTAAGGGGTTGTAGGACACTTTGCGACACACTTGAGCATTCTAATGCGTCAAAATGGGTCATGGGGACTTCCTAGGGGTCCTAACATGTGACAAGGAATACTAGGACCCCTAGAAAGTCCTCATGACCCATTTCAATAGATTAGAACACTCAAGTGTGTCCTAAGGGTCCATAGGACCCTTTGGGACACACTTGAGGATTCCAATGTGTCGAAAGGGGTCATGGGGACTTCCTAGGGGTCCTAAAGTGTGATAAGGAATATTAGGAACCCTAGGAAGTCCTCATGACCCCTTTCAACACATAAGAACACTCAAGTGTGTCCTAAGGGGTTGTAGGACCCCTTTTGACACACTTGAGCATTCCAATGTATTGAAATGGGTCATGGCAGCTTCCTAAGGGTCCTAACGCGTGATAAGGTGTACTAGGATGCCTAAGAAGTCCTCATGACCCCGTCCAACATGTTTGAACACTCAAGTGTGTCCTAAGGGGTCATAGGAGCCCTTGGGACACACTTGAGCATTCCAATATGTCAAAAGGGGTCATGGGGACTTTCTAGGGGTCCTAACACATGATAAGATGTACTAGGACCCGTAGGAGGTCCCCATGACCCATTTCGACATATTAGAACACTCAAGGGTGTCCCAAGGGGTCCTTCAACCCCTTTGGACACACTTTATTTCTCTAATGTGTCAAAAGGGGTCATGAGGACTTCCTATGGGTCCTAACACATGATAAGACATACTAGGACCCCTAAGAAGACCCCATGACCCCTTTCGACACATAAGAACACTCAAATGTGTCCTAAGGGGTCGTAGGACCCCTTGGGACATACTTGAGCATTCCAATGTGTCAAAAGGGCTCACAGGGTCTTCTTAGGGGTCCTAGTATGCCTTATCACGCGTTAGGACCGATAGGAAGTCCCCATGACCCATTTCGATACATTAGAATACTAAAGTGTGTCATAAGGGGTCATAGGACCCCTTTCGAATAACTTGAGCATTCCAATGTGTCGAAAGGGGTCATGGGGATTTTCTAAGGGTCCTAGTATGCTTATCACATGTTAGGACCCCTAGGAAGTCCCCATGACCCCTTTCAACACATTGGAATGCTCAAGTGTGTCCCAAGGGGTCCTACGACCCCTTAGGACACACTTGAGTGTTCTAATGTGTCAAAAGGAGTCATGAGGACTTCCTAGGGGTCCTAGTATGCCTTATCATGAGTTAGGACCCCTAGGAGGTCCCCATGACACCTTTCGACACATTGTAATGCTCAAGTGTGTCCCAAAGTGTCTTACAACCCCTTAGAACACACTTGAGTGTTCTAATGTGTCGGAAGTGGTCATGAGGAATTCCTAGGGGTCTTAGTATGTCTTATCATGAGTTAGAACCCCTAGGAAGTCCTCATGACCCCTTTCGCCACATTGGAATGCTCAAGTGTGTCCCAAGGGGTCCTATGACCCCTTAGGACACACT